>CAMOHE010039962.1:0-28113 GCA_946598075.1 Artocarpus hirsutus | reverse complement strand
TTGAGCTGATCACATGCCTTTTACATATACATCTCTTCCAAGGTAGAGCGTTTGCAGTGCTCTTGCTCTACAATTATCCTTACTTACAACTACAACTTGAGCCCAAAAAAAAAAAAAAACCAAAAAGAAACAAAGAAATAGTAGAGCGATGGCCGAAGAAAAGAGAGGCAGCATCGCATTCTTTGCAACCTACCGACCACCAATGCCACTCGACATCTTCTCTCGCCCATTCGATCCTCCACCGACGTCGAAGGAAGATGAGCGTCACTTGACTGATGGAGACTCCTACAATTACAATGCCCAAATCATTCCACCAGCAGCTCTCAAGACAATTCTGAAGCGTCCAATCTTGGCTTCAGAAGACAAATACAAAGAGGCCGATGTTGATTCAGCTCGTCTTTCGGGCATGATTTTTGTCTCCGAAAGAGGTAAAATTCAGCTCGAAACACTTCACATAGCTCTTCGCTTCAATGACAACAAAGAACCCAAAGTCAAAGTCTACAGTTTGGCTGATGTTTACGGCACAAAAGCATTCAATGGCGTTCGCATGGAAGACAGTGGTTGCATTGCCGGTGATTATCTTGTTTATGTCACCACTAAGGACGCTGCGCCTAAACGTCGTCAACCCTGGACTACCGTCTACAAAATCAATCTTAAGACTGGAAAAAATGAACGCCTCACACCATCAGGTTCCTATCCAGCTAACTAATTCCTTCCTTAGCTTTTCTCGATACATATATATACAGCATATGCCTTCTTTTCCTTTCTTTTCCTTTATAAATTAGGATGAGCGTAAAGGTATTTATTAAGATTGTTCAGTTTCTCCTCATCATGAAAATTCTGTTGCTGCATGATCAATAGGGCAAGCTGATTTGAGCCCTTCTGTGTCACCGTCTGGAAAGAAGATAGCGGTGGCATCGTTCCAAGGAAAGGATCGCCGATGGGATGGCGAGATTGAAGACTTAAAGACTAACATTTTTGTGATGAACGTGGACAAGCCCTATGATCGCAGGATGGTTGTGAAGAATGGTGGGTGGCCGACATGGGGAAGTGAGAATGTCATATTTTTCCACCGGAGATTTAAATCTGATGTCTTAAAAAACCCCAAGGAAGAGGACAACCTATTGTGGGGTGTGTACCGAGCTGACATTACTGATGCTGTTGCATCAAAAAGCAATCTTGTCACAACAGTCACCCCTCGTGTGACCCCGGATGGAATTGATGCGAGAACTCCGGCAGCCATCAATGACACCAAAGTGGCCGTGGCAACTATTCGTAAGAAATCAAGTTTCAGTGATGTCCGTAATGAAGAACAATATCGACACATTGAGGTGTTTGAATATTCGACTGGTGGACAACAAGTAGAGCCAAAAAAACTGACTCTAAAAGCCAGACCAAAGGCTGACCATTTCAATCCCTTTGTGATAGATGGTGGTAAGCGCATCGGTTACCATCGTTGCAGGAGCGACCTTCTCAAGGTACCAAAAATTTACCAATTTGAATTTCTCAATTTTCTAGAATTAGGACCCAATACGTATGCAATATGTTAATTAGATATTATCACATGTGACTTGTGGGTGACAGAGTGGAAACGATATCCCAAGGGAGTTCCACAGGCTCGAATCTCCGCATTCCGATGTAGGACTGTTTAGAGTATCAGGAGTGTTTCCAACATTCTCCAAAGATGGCTCAAAGCTTGCATTTGTTGATAATGAGTTCAAGGCCGTCTGGGTAGCCGATAACAAAGGCTTGCGTATTGTTTATGAGGTAAGTATTTGCTTTTTTTTAAAAAATAACTAGATTATGAATTTTATTTTTCATTATATATTATATCCAATCAAGAGTTCTAATTCTTTATGCAGACAAAAGTCGACAACATGTTCTCGCCAGTTTGGAACCAAAATTTAGAAAAGGACATTTTGTATGTATGCGTCGGACCTTCTTTCAATGCTGACAAAAGCCTGAACGTTGCGGCCATCCTCAACGTTTCAAGTGGTAGACAGCAACGTCAAACTCTCACAAAAGCTAAAGATGGTTTCAATAATGCTTTCCCATCCACCAATCCAGACGGTAATCGACTAGATTTCTACAGCTTGTTCCTTCTGAATCCTTAATTCTTTCCAAACACCAATTTCTTACAATCATACGGTTATATGTGCTTGCCCCCGCGATTGGCCAGCCGATTCTTTTCTCTCGATTAATTCATTATAGTTCCATATATTTTGTGAACTTGATGATGATGAGCTCCACTTCCAGTTCAGTTCACTAAACAACTCTTTATATATGTATATATATTGTCAATCCTTGGCAATCCATTAGCTAGTCATCGCTAGAAATTATTCATTAAAAATTATATGGTTTTAAACGATAAATTATTGATATAGTTTCCAATATATGTAATTTGTATGGATGGGTTGAAAATTGTGCTTGTAACAGGGACGAAATTAGTTTTTCGATCAACCAGAAATGGAGGGGTTGAGAAACACAAGAATCTATATATAATGGATGCACAGTCCGGGGAATATGGAAATGGCTATCTGACAAGGCTAACCGAAGGCGAATGGACTGATACACATTGCCAATGGTCTCCGAATGGAGATTGGATAGTATTCTCCTCAACTCGTGACAAGCCAAAAGACGCACCAAAACTTGACAATGGTCTTGACCCAGGATATTTTGCAGTGTATGTAGTGAATGCGAACGATCCATCAGTGGTGGTAAGAGTGTTAGGAAGTGGAACTGATCTTGCAGGGCATGTGAACCATCCATTCTTCAGTCCGGAAGGAAAGACCATCGTTGTAACTGCGGATCTCGCAGCAGTTTCGGTTGATCCCACTTCTTTGCCTCTCTTCTTACACTCTGTGAGGCCTTATGGAGATATCTTCACTGTTGACATTGATCCGGATGACATAAAAAAGAACAAGGATGTGAAGAAGTTCAATCGCATCACTCACAGTAGGTATGAATATTCCACTGCTAGTTGGACCAATTTCTCAACGGAGGATCCGAAGGCAGCATGGAACCTGCAGCTTTTGGGAAAAGGCTACACACCCTCCTGTCCTTATGCATATCCTGATGGAGGCGAAAGTTGGCACATGACTGGCCATCTTTGCATCCCAAAAAGATGTTGTTGAGTTGATTGCCCTTGCGTATCAAAAATTGTGTGTGTTGTTTCTATCTTATTTTTATATACCCGTATCATGCTTGCATGCTTTCGTTTGGTGTTCCTATAAATATAATATCACTGTCCTAGAATACTATATATCCAATACGTACTGCAATTTTCAATGTAAGATATATAGAGCCATGGCTACAGAAGTCATGGATATATACAATAATTGCAGTAGTGCTTGTTGTTTTCAGTGCCATTGAGAAAGCAAATCGTGGTTGCTGCTTTCAACATGGAGCTTAATATACATAGAATCACTCTTGGATGTGTACTGTTTTACTCTAAATCTTGAAATCTCTACAAAGGCTTTCTAGTTTATGTCTTCTGCAAACAACATACACTATGAAGCAGCGAACATGGCATTCATCATACCTTCATTCTGAACACGTTTGCGCCAATAGCAGCATTGACGCAGCGGATTGCTAGATGCGTCCTAACTTATATCTCAAGAGTTTGAGAGAACGAAATGACAGGCAATTCTCAATATAATGCACGTACGTCATCTGCAAACAACATACACCACAATATATATATATATACACACACACACACACATACACATATATTATTGAGAATATGCTTACTGTTGAAGTTTGTACATGGATAATGGTAGCCAAAGGGAAAAAAAATAGATAAGTACTTGAGGATAATTCTTGAACCCAACTGTCAACTTGCTTGTATATTTATCTGTAACTATTCTTATATTATCGCGGGTAATACTATCGTTTTTTTTAACCAAATCCCACATTACTAGAAACTCCATTCTTGCTTAATATTCATTAAATATATTCTCCCGGTTCACTATCATCATGTTAGTTATCTCTTATAAACCAATAACTACCACGCTTAGATTTTTCCATTGCTCCATTTGCTTCTCTAATATAGCATATTTTTCCAACTATTCTCATATAAACGAAATAATTAATTATTTGAAATACTTTCTTCATTTATTGATCTCTGTTTAAGCACTCATTTTTTTATACTTATGTAACACACTGTGCAAATACTTTTCGTGTTTCAGAAGACGATATAACACATTGTTTGATGAAGTTTTTCCTCTAAACCATTATCTCATTTATCAAAAACACGGAGTTTTCCATGTTTCAAAATCATACAACACATTAGACAATGGTTTTTGATTGTTAGATTTAAGTTAGATTTTATTTTAATGAAATTGAATGGATAATGTAAAGTTGTTAAGTTGATTTTGTAGAATTGTTTGTTAAAGTTAATAGTGATATTGTAAAGGGAGAATGAAGGAAATAGCATATATGTTTGAAACTTTTGGAAGTAATTGAATATCAAGTTTTGAAAATATATATGTAGTAGTTATTATATTTAAGAATAAGTTTTTAAAATGTCTAGACGGTCTCACTTGACGAGTGATCTCAAATGGTTCGATATATCTTAGTGCAAGTTTACCACTTATATAGAAATGTGTAATCCTTTTGTGTCAAGAAACTTTAAGAAGTACCAGATCACCTTCTTCAAACTCTAGAGGTCGACATCTTGTATTAGCATAACTCTTTTGTCAACTCTAAGCTGCTCGCAATTGGTCCTGTATCACGGTGATCTTCTCAATATTCTCATGAATCTCATTTGGTTCGGTGATGATCTTATCCTTTGGTTTTAACCAGCAAACCTGTGATCGACAGGGCCTTCCGTAGAGCGCCTCGAATGTTGCCATACCAATACTTGCTTGGTTATTGTTGTTATATGCAAACTTAGCCAAAATGCAGGTGCTTCTTTTAATTTCCGCCAAAGTCCAAAATATATGCGCATAACATATCCTTAAGAATCTATATAACCCACTCAAACCGACCATCAGTCTAAAGATGAAAAAGCGGTGCTGAAGTTCCTGTACCTAATGCTTCTTGAAAACTCCTCTAATACTTAGCATTAAATCGAGTATCTCTATTAGAAGTGATGGATAAACAAAACTCCATGCAACTTAACTATATGCTCTAGATGCAATTCTCCTAGAACTTTTCTTGAATATGTCGACCTAAATAGAATAAAGTGTACTGATTTCATCAACTTGTCAACAATGAACCAAATAGCATTGTGGTTTTGTTTTGTCCTTGGCAATTCGATGAGAAAATCTATCATGACATGTTCCTATTGAAGCTAATCGGCGGGCTTCTAGTTTTGGGCTTTCACTTGAAGACATGTCACACACTTGGTCAGAATAACCTTGAACATCTTTATTCAACCTCTCCACTAGTACTATCTCTTAAGATCATGATACATCTTGGTACCTCTTGGACGAATAGCGAAACAAGATTTTTGTGCTTCATCCAATATAGCTTTGGTCACTTCTTCCATTACGGGCATAGTTAAATGATTCTTGAAATACAAAGACCTATCTGCATGCACATTTTGCTCATCGAACTACTCGTCGTTCTGAATTCGAGTGTAAATCCCCTAAATATGTTGATCTCCCTACTGATTATGTTTCACATACTGAGCAAGTGTTGGAGTAGTTACCAAATTATAAACCATTGCCCTTCTATAATCCACATAATACTACAGTCCGTCTTCACTAACTGTAGTATTTTTTTCTCCAATCTTCTAATGCCAAACAAGCAAGAATCCGAAAAGATTTTGTCACACCCCGGGGTACAGGAGGTGACGTGGTAGATTAATTAAGTTAATTAAATAGAGATATAGTTAAAGACTGGGTTTTAGGATTAAATTTATAAATAAAAATGTGATAATTTTAAAATCATTTATTTAAAACAAGTAGTTATAATATTTGAACAAATGAGAATAACAAAATAAACAATAAGGAAACAGTAAAAACAATTAAAATATAAGGTGAAGTGAAAATGGGTCCCACTGGCCTACATCTTGTGCACACACACAGTACTGACAATATTACAATACAACCACAGTCCAAAATAAAAGAGAAAGTTAAGAAGTATACATGTCTTGAATTGTTGTAATACAACCTACCCAAATTTTCTACTGATCGCAAGTCTGATCAGCGGACTCTTCTTCGATCCTAAGCTGATATCCACCTATGGGGTAAGATTTTAAAACAAATAAAACGTGAGCAAAAGGCTCAGTAGGACTATATTTTAAAAATATTTAACTTTAAATGAAACTTCATTAATCAAATAAATACATAGAAAACGAACTAGAACAAATAAATAAATAAATAGATGAAAATTTAATAAAGACTTTATCTTACCAAAACAGTTTAAATAGGTCGACCAAAAAAATACCATTTTCTTTTCCTGCGCAAACCATATGTAATTTACCACCGTAGGGGCCCAACTGGGTTTCGGGACCTGCCCTCAAGGTCGCATACTACACGACCCGATCTCTGATATGGCGCCATGCCCCAAATATATATATACATATATATATTTTCATGATTATTAAAATCTCTTTTTACCAAATATGATCATTTACATTTATTATGAGGTTTTTATACAAATCACCTCAATTCTACCATTTATGAAATCAGTAAATAAAAATCCTTTTTCAACCAATCATTGAAATTTTTTTTGTTAAAAGTTCACTTGAGGCCAAAATATTTAAAACTGGCTATCAAAGAAGGGATAGAAGTCCTACCTCGATACTCATCCCAGTGTCCTACATCGTAATGCCGGTTCACTATACGTTAGCTCCGCGGATCCACATACAACCTTAAATGAAAACTAGGTCTATTAGTTTCAAACCTGAGATATCCTAGGTTATTAAATCATCTCATGTTATCCTAGTGTGCCACTTAGGTTTATAAAATCATTTTATATAGTTAGAATTTCAATTAGGGTTCAAAACAGTGAAAACGGGTGAAAAATCACAAAATTTTACCATGCCCGGTCGGCCTGTCGGTCGCCCTGGTTCTGTCGGCCGAACTATGCAGTTCGGCCTGCCGGAGGTCCAAGTCTAGTTAGCCAAACTTTCCCAGGTTTGGCTTGCCAATCGGATGAATCCGGCCTGCCGAACATATGAATTTGGCCTACCGAACATATGAATTTGGCCTACCGAACATATGAATCCAACCTGCCAAACACAAAGTTTGGCCTGTCGATTTGAAAAAATTCTAGAATTTTCCAGACACGAGTCTTGGCCTCCTCGAGCCCAAATTTTCAATTCCAACCTGTTTTTCTTAATTCTCAAGCATGGGTAATACTCATAATTGATAGAAAAACATTGTAGATTACATTTTGATGCATCAAAACAAGTTTTAAACAAAATTTTTAGAAAAATCCAAAAATGAGAAAAATTTGAGAAAAATGAAAAATCTTGTTTCAAATCTGTTTTTGATGAAACAAAGTTTATGTTCTAGCTAATCTAAGTTCATCTAACCTAGATTGAAGGTTTTCTAAGTTTAGAAATGCTTAGATTTCAAAATGCAAGAAAATTTAAAAAATTGAAAAAGTTTTAAAATTTAGAAACCAACCATGAATCGAAGCCTTGAATTGAGTTTGTGGTTGCTAAATCTCGTTCCCGAGCCTTCAATCCACAATCTTAAAGCTTGAAATCAAATTTTGTTTTAAAAATTTTGAAAGAGAATGAGAGAGAGAGAGTGAAACCGAGAGACAGGAAGAGAGAGCGAGAGAGATGAGCGAGAGAATGAGGAAGAGAGAGAGAAAGTGAGATATAAATAGAGAGAAATGAAAAGTAGTTTGAAACCAATACCACATCCCGCACGTGGTATTTCCAAAATGGGATGTGTTAGTCATTTTAACAAATTGTTTTGTTTAAAAATTTAAAATAGCAATTAAAATAATTAAAAGTAATTGAAAATCATTTACAAAATCAAAATGACATAAATTTAGATATTTTTACGAAATGATCAAATTAAGTTTAAAATAATCCTTATGGCACACTAATCTACCATTTTACATTCTAATAACACTTAATAAATTTTGAGGTGTTACAACTCTCCACCCCTAAAAGAAATTTCGTCCTCAAAATTTACAAATCAATTCAAAAACAAAACAAATGCGGATACAACTCCTGCATACTCGACTCTAATTCCCAAGTGGCTTCATCAACTCCGTGATGCTACCACACGACCTTAACTAACGGGATCTCACGACAATGCAAACTAATCACTTTACGATCAATGATTTGGATCGGCACTTCCTCATACGTCGTGTCTTCCTGAATCTGTACATTCTGGAACAAAATGATCTTATCCTGCTCAAGTGGACACTTCCGAAGCATTGACACATGAAATACGTCGTGAATATGCGAAAGTTTCAGAGGAAGGTTGAGTCGATAAGCAACCATACCAACACGTTAAGTAATCTCGAAAGGTCCAATATATCTTGGTGCGAGCTTTCCTTTTACTCCGAATCACGAAATGCATTTGCGAGGTGATACCTTCAAAAGAACAAAGTCTCCAACCTCAAATTCCAAGGGTCGACGTCTTCTATCTACGTAACTCTTCTGTTGACTCTGAGCTGCTTTCAGTCGGTCTCAAATGACAATGATCTTCTCGTTGCTATTGCGGATCTCATCCGGCCCAAGAATAACTCTATCTTCCAGTTCGGCCCAACACACTGGCGATCGACACGGTCGTCTATATAATGCTTCAAACGGTGCCATACCAATACTCGATTGATAGCTATTGTTGTATACGAACTCCACCAGATGCAAATACTTCTTCCAGTTTCTGTCAAAATCTAATGCGCACACACGTAGCATGTCTTCGAGAACCTGATTGACCTGCTCAGATTGCCCATCGGTCTGAGGATGAAATGCTGTGTTGAAGTTCAAATCTGTACCTGTGGCCTCTTGAAAGCTCCTCCAATATTTGGCATTGAACCTGGTATCCCCATCTGATGTGATGGACAAAGGAACTCCATGTAATCTTATTATGTTCTATAGATACAATTCCCCGAGAATCCTCCTCGAACACGTCGATCTAAATGGGATGAAATAAGCTGACTTCGTTAACCTGTCGACCACGACCCAAATCGCATCATGCCGTTGCTCCGTCCTTGGCAATTCGGTAAAAAAATCCACCGTCACATGTTCCCATTTCCACCCTGGAATAAGAAGTGGCTGAAGCTGACCTGTTGGCTTCTGATGCTTGGCTTTTACCTGAAGACAAGTTGCACACTTGGCCATGTATTCTCGAACGTCCTTCTTTATACCTCTCCACCAATATTGTCTCTTAAGATCACGATACATCTTCACGCTCCTTGGATGAATGGCGAATTGAGACTTATGAGCTTCGTCCATTACAGCCTTCGTCACTTCTGCAATAGTTGGATCCGCTACACGCTCCCTGAAGTATAACGATCCATCCGCATATATCCTCCATTCTTCAAACTGCTCTTCGTTTTGAATTCGCGTTCAGATTTCCTGAAGATGCTGGTCCTGCCATTGATTCTGCTTCACCATCTGAATAAGTGCTGGGTCATCTCCATGTGATACACTGAAATGCGATCGTGGTCTTCATGATACTGTAGCCCGAACTCACTTACTGTCGCATCCCTTCTCCAATCTTCAAGAGCCAAATATGCAAGCATCCTTGAAGATTTTTGACTGAGCGCATCCGCAACGATGTTAGCTTTCTCGGGATGATACTGCAACGTGAAATCGTAATCCTCCATGTATTCTTTCCATCTTCACTGCCTTAAATTCAAATCCCTCTGAGTAAACAATTACTTCAAGCTCTTGTGGTCGGAGAAAACCTGAAATGTTGCTCCATACAAATAACATTTCCAGATCTTCAACACATGAATCATTGCCGCGAGCTCTAGATCATGAGTAGGGTAATTTCGTTCCTGGGGTCGTAACTGCCTCGATCCATATGCTACCACGCGTTTATGTTGCATTAACACACACCTAAGTCCACTTCCTGAAGCATCCATATAAACCTCGTACGGCTCATCACTGCTGGGAATGATCAACACTGGAGCTGAAGTCAACCGATTCTTCAACTTTTGAAAAGCAAACTCACATTCTTCATTCAACTCGAACCTAACATTCTTCCTAATCAATCTTGTCGATGGTGTTGTTACCTTCGAGAAGTCCTTCACAAATTTCCTGTAGTATCCTGCAAGTCCCAAGAAGCTGCAGATCTCTGCCACATTCCTTGGTTGTTCCCAATCCACTATGGCTTATATCGTAGATGGATCCATCGAAATACCATGCTCAGAGATGACATGACCAAGAAATTTGACTTTTGTCAACCAAAACTCACACTTTTGCTTCTTGGCATACAACTGATGTTCTCGCAGAGTCTGAAGCACGATCCTGAGATGCTGCTCGTGCTCCTCCCAAGTCTTAGAATAAACCAAGATGTCATCGATGAACACGATCATAAACTGATCCAAGTAAGGCTTGAATATCCTGTTCATCAAATCCATGAAGGCTGCCGGAGTGTTTGTCAATCCAAACGACATCACCAGAAATTCAAAATGTTCATACCGAGTCCTAAAAGCTGTCTTAGGAATGTCTTCTTCCTTAATCTTGAGTTGATGATATCCTGACCTCAAGTCTATCTTTGAGAAGTACCGCGAGCCTCCTAACTGATCAAATAACTCATCAATCTTGGGTAGAGGATACTTATTCTTCACTGTGACTCGATTCAACTGTCGATAATCTATACACAACCTAAGGGTTCCATCATGCTTCTTTGCAAACAAAACGGGTGCTCCCCACGGTGATGTATTATTCCTGATGTATCCCTTATCAGCAAGCTCCTGAAGTTGCTTACTAAGTTCTTTCATTTCTGCCGGCGTCATCTGGTAAGGTGCTATAGAAATCGATTCTGTTCTTGGAAACAATTCAATATCAAACTCAATTTTTTGATGTGGTGGTAATCCTAGTAGCTTGTCGAGGAAGACATCCTCAAATTCATCTACTACTGGAATCACTACATGTCCTTTCGAAGCACTGGGCTCTCCTTCCAAATTCATGAAAAAGGCATAGCAAGCTGTATTCTTCTGCCCTCCGAGATATGTTTTTACAAGACGCTCACTCATCAATCGATCACCACCACCCTGGTAAGTAATCGCTGTCTCCTTATCTGACACTAGGGTTACTTTCCTAAGTTGGCTGTCTACTACTGCACTGTATCTAGATAACCTATCAATCCCTAAGATTACATCATATGAACTCATGGAGATTACAATCAAATCACTTTTCAAAATCTCATCCCTAATCTTTATTTTACAAGCTTTACAAATACTATTAATACACACCCGCCTTAAGGGTGAGGCTATAACTAAGGGTTCATCGAACTCTTCTATCTCTAATCCTAAGGCATGTACAAAAGAGCTTGAAATGAGAGAATGAGTGGCACCAGTATCAAATAACACGTGTGCTAAAGACTGAGAAACCATAATCGTTCCATCGACAATTGCGTTACTGGTCTAGGCATCTGAACTCCTTGTTGTCATCATGTGAACCTGTACTGGAGCTTTCCCTTTTCCTCTACCAACACTGCTAGGTCCTGAGTTAACTGGTCGATACTGCTACGATGATAGCGACTGTACGCTAGCTGTACTCGGCGCTTGGTACTGAGGGATATTACGCTAAAAGTTCTGCGGTTGGTGTCCTTGCGCTGAATATGGCAGTTGTTGAGGAGAGAACTGATGGAATTAAAGTTGAGGGTACTGCTGAGGTTGAGGTAGAGTCTGAAGCTGAGGCTGACGACTAGCTCCTTCTCCGGTCTAAAATTCTAGGCGAGCACTCCTGATCGGGCAATTCCTCCTAATGTGTCCTGGCTGCTGACAAAAATGGCCAGCTGTAGGGGTTGCTGTGCCCGCTGCTAGATGAACTACTGCTGCCGTTGTTCACGCCACCCTGCTTGTTCTTTCCCGGAGTTGGTTGACTACTGATGCTTCTTCTGTCGCTCCTATGTGGTCCTCCTGATGTCTTAGCTCGATTCTCACAGTACTATACGTAATCACTCTCTACTGATATTGCTGACGACACAAGCTCACCCAAGTTCCTGAGTCGCAGAGCAACTATCTGTCATCAAATAAGGGCTTTGAGTCCGTCTTGGAATTTGACGCACTTTTCATGCTCTAACGCTACTGTAGAGGGAGCAAACCTGGCCAATTCATTGAACTTTGCTTCGTATTCCCGTACTGACATATCTCCTTGCTGTAACCTATAGAATTTTGCCGCCTTTTGATCCCTGTATCCTTGTGAAAAATACCAATTGTAGAACAGCTCCTCGAACCTATCCCAATTGATGTTACCATTGTTCTCTAGGCGTTTTGCTTACTTCCACCAAGTGTTAGCACCAACTTCAAACTTATATGCCGTAAATTCCACACAATACTCTGCTGGCATACTGAGAGTATCTAGATGCTTCACGATCGAATCTAACCAATATTCTGCCACATGCGGGTCCCCATTTTCATCAAAAGTTGGTACAGATGCACGTCAAAATTTCTTAAAGTACGAATGCCGGCGACTAGCCTCGGAATCATCCAGTCTTGCCCTAGCAGCCATCTGCCAAAATGCAGCAAACATAGCCCTCATCATTTCCGAACTCGGCATCAGCTGTCGAGCGTTGTCTAGGTGCCATTCTCTTACTTCTAAAAATAAAATTTTGGACTGTCAGTGGTATTTCATTGTCGTACCTATATGTGCACAATTCCCAAGGTTCATAACCTTGAGCTCTGATACCATTCTGTCATGCCCTAAGGTACAAGAAGTGATGTGGTAGATTAATTAAGTTAATTAAATAGAGATTTAGTTAAAGACTGGGTTTTAGGATTAAATTTATAAATAAAAATGTGATAATTTTAAAATCATTTATTTAAAACAAGCAGTTATAATATTTGAACAAATGAGAATAACAAAATAAACAATATGGAAACAGTAAAAACAATCAAAATATAAGGTGAAGCGAAAATAGGTCCTACTGGCCCACATCTTATGCACACACACAGTACTAACAATATTATAATACATCCACAGTCCAAAATAAAAGAGAAAGTTAAGAAGTATACATGCCTTGAATTGTTGTAATACAACAAACCCAAATTTTCTGCTGATCGCAAGTCCGGTCAGGGGACTCTTCTCTGATTCTAAGCTGATATCCACCTATGGGATAAGATTTTAAAACAAATAAAACATGAGCGAAAGGCTCAGTAGGACTATATTTTGAAAATATTTAACTTTAAATGAAACTTCATTAATAAAAAAAATACATAAAAAATAAACTAGAACAAATAAATAAATAAATAGATGAAAATTTAATAAAGGCTTTATCTTACCAAAACAGTTTAAATAGGTTGACCAGAAAAATAACATTTTCTTTTCCTGGGCAAACCATATGTAATTCACCACCGTAGTGGCCCAACTAGGTTTCGGGACCTGCCTCTAAGGTCGCATACTATACGACTTGATCTCTGATATGGCGTCATGCCCCAAATATTTATATACATATATATATCTTTTCATTATGAGGTTTATTATAAAAATCACCTCAATTTTACCATTTATGAAATCAATAAATAAAAATCCTTTTTCAACCAATCATTGAAAATATTTTTGTTAAAAGTTCACTTGAGGCCAAAATATTTAAAACTGGCTACCAAAAAAGGGGTAGAAGTCCTACATCGATACTCATGTCGGTGTCCCACACTGTAATCCCGGTCCGCTATACGTTAACTCCGCGGATCCACGCACAACCTTAAATAAAAACTAGGTCTATTAGTATCTAATCTGAGATATCCTAGGTTATTAAATCATCACATGGTGTTCTAGTGTGCCACTTTGGTTTATAAAATCATTATATAGTCAGAATTTTAATCAGGGTTCAAAACAGTGAAAACGGGTGAAAAATCACAAAATTTCATCATGCCCGGTTGGCCTGCCGATCGCCCTGGTTCGGTCGACCAAACTATGCAGTTCGGCCTGTGGGAGGTCCAAGTCCGGTCGGCCAAACCTTCCCAGGTTCAGCCTGCCGGTGGGATGAATCTGGCCTGCCGAACACGAAGTTCAGCTTACCGATTTGGAAAAATTCTAGAATTTTTCAGGCATGGGTCTCGGCCTCCCCGAGCCCAAATCTTCAATTCTAACCTGTTTTTCTCAATTCTCAGGCATGGGTAATACTCATAATTGATAGAAAAACATTGTAGATTACATTTTGATGCATCAAAACAAGTTTTAAACAAAATTTTTGAAAAAATCCAAAAATGAGAAAAATTTGAGAAAAATGAAAAATCTTGTTTCAAATCCGTTTTTGATGAAACAAAGTTTATATTCTAGCTAAACTAAGTTTATCTAACCTAGATTGAAGGTTTTCTAAGCTTATAAATGCTTAGATTTCAAAATGCAAGAAAATTTGAAAAATTGAAAAAGTTTTGAAATTTAGAAACCAACCTTGAATCGAAGCCTTGAATCGAGTTTGTGGTTGCTAAATCTTGTTCCCGAGTCTTCAATTCACAATCCTGAAGCTTGAAATCAAATTTTGTTTTAAAAATTTTGAGAGAGAACGAGAGAGAGAGAGTGAAACCGAGAGAGAGGACAAGAGAGCGAGAGGAGAGAGAGAGAAAATGAGGAAGAGAGAGACAAAAGTGAGATATACATAGAGAGAAATGAAAAGCAGTTTAAAACCAATAGCACGTCCCGCACGTGGTATTTCCAAAGTGGGACGTGTTAGTCATTTTGACAAATTGTTTTGTTTAAAAATTTAAAATAGCAATTAAAAATAATTAAAAGTAATTGAAAAACATTTAAACAATAAAAATAACATAAATTTAGAGATTTTTACGAAATGATCAAATTAAGTTTAAAATAATCCTTTTGGCACACTAATATACCATTTTACATTCTAATAACACTTAATAAATTTCGGGGTGTTATAGATTTTTTGTTGAGTGCATCTGCCACGACATTTGCCTTCTTGAGATGATATTACAACGTGAATTCATAGTTCTCCTTAAATTCTATCCACCACCGTAGCCTCAAATTTAAATCCTTTTGTGTGAACGAGTACCTTAAACTCTAGTGATCAGAGAAAATCTAAAATGTCACATCATAGAGGTAAAATCCTCTAAATCTTCAATGAGTGGATGACTCATATAAGCTTTAAATCATAAGTAGGATAATTTTTCTTGTGAGGCTTCAAACTATCATGAATATGCTACAACCTATCTATGTTGTATTAATAACCATCCAAATAGGGCCGAATGATTCGATTTATTAAGTCCATAAAAGTTGTAGGAGTATTTGTCAACCTAAATGGCATTACAAGAAATTCAGAGTGTCCGTACTAAGTCTTGAAAGTTGTCTTAGGAATGTCCTCTTCCTTTAACCTAAGTTGGTGATATTGTGATTGTAGATCTATCTTAGAGAAATACTGCGAACCTTCTAGCTGATCGAATAAGTCATCGATCCCTTGTAGTGGATACTTATTCTTCACTATGACTCGATTTAATTACCGATAGACTATACATAACTTGAGGGAACCATCGTGCTTCTTAGCGAACAAAATTGGTGAGCCCACAGTGACATGTTGTTTCTGATATACCCTTTATCTACAAACTCTTAAAGCTATTTTCTCAATTCTTTCATTTTTGTCGATGCCATACGGTATTGTGTGATGGAGATTGGTGCAATTTTAGGAAGTAACTCTATACTAAACTCGATTTTGTGACGCGGCGATAATCTGGGTAATTCGTCATTGAACTTGGCCACCATCGAAATGGCGGAGTTTTCTTCGACATACATGACTCACTGTCTAAGGTAGAAAGAAGTGCATAATAAGCTAACTTTCTTTGTCCACCAAGAAATGGCCTCAGAAACCTAACAAGTATAATCTAATTAACACCACTCTTGTATGTGGTTAGCGTTCCCTTACTATTTAGTAGGGTTACCCTCTTATTGTCACAACCCAACCCGAAACCAAGGGTAGTGACTAATTTGAAAAAAATATTTTTTTTTAAGATCCAGAAAGTCAAAAATATTTGAAAACTATAGTGAGGCCCATAAATTTGTGAAAATAATTAAGACTTTAATATTAAATAAAAAGATAAAACACAAATACAAAATATACAATGAAAATATAAAAAATTAAATGAATGTTTATAAAAGAAATGAAAATATAGCCATGTAATTTCAGTCAAAATAAACAAAAATAAATTCAAATATCAAATAAAACAAAGTTTATAAATAATTAATCATCTATTGGGAGTGTTCATATTATGTATCTTTTATGCATTAATTAAAATATTGACTAACCTGAAAAGGAAAAGTAGAGGGAGTAAGCATACGGTGCCCAGTAGAAAATCCATTACCCACATCTTATTTTTTCTTAATATTGTCATAGAAGATTCTTATAAAGTCAATGAATTAATTTTTCTTATTAATATAAAATTTTATCGAGTTCACTTTTTATAAAATAAATCAATAAATAAAAAATCTAAATTCATCACTCAAATTCTTCCACTCACGTTCCAAGTTATTAACAAAGGAAAGGAAGAAAAGAAAGAATGTAATGACTTTTGTCGTACACCAAATGAGCACTCTATATTTGTTGTGCCTAACAAATGAGCACCCCGTCGGATATAAATTTGAGAAATACTTGGGATGGCCTTAAGAGTTCTCCACAGCACCGTGTAAGGTCTCAACATATAAATTGGATCTGGTTATAATCCATCTGACTACTAAACCCATCTTAAATGATTTTAATGGCTTAGTTTTCTCAAAACCAAAAATTTAAACCTGCAAGAAAACAATTTACCAATGCATTGCGGTGCGTCATAAATTCAAGATGCACCACCCAAAGTAATCATATTAAGTCAATTAACTAGTTCATTTCAACCATCAATTTTACAAGACCAGGCTCAAACACAATATCATCGATCCCAACTTCAAATCATTAATAAACAGATAGGTATTCAATATGTATATAAAAACCAATCTCAAAATCAATGTGTATATAAAATTAGCTCAATAATAAGTTTTAGATAATAACAATAACACTAACAACAACAACAACAATGATGAAAACAACAACAACAACAATAAGAATAAGAATAACAACATATCACACTACTAAAAATTGTACAATACACTATACTTAATGAACTATGGTGTCTTAAAAACCGTTGTGTTAAGTAGTAAAAACATTCGGGGAGTATGTGTAAAACATGAAAACTGTCACGGTAGTAAATGGAAGATTCCACGATAGTTTTAACGAAAAACTGTTGT
The DNA here is from genome assembly GCA_946598075.1 of Artocarpus hirsutus. Taxonomy (NCBI): domain Eukaryota; kingdom Viridiplantae; phylum Streptophyta; class Magnoliopsida; order Rosales; family Moraceae; genus Artocarpus; species Artocarpus hirsutus. Next base: position 10,793 of record CAMOHE010039962.1, on the reverse strand, counting down.
GGTAGGGGGCATATTATTCGATAGTTTTTATTAAAAACCATCGTATAAGATGGTCAATGAAAATTAAAAAGCCTGCCCTTACCACAGTTAGCAAAATTTACAAGGCCCACTCTTTCCCTCTTTCTTATTTGAATTAGCACTTAAACTCAACTATTTTCTCTCTAAACCCAGTCCTATTTCTCTCTCTAACCCCTAAATGCTCTCTCTCTCTACCACCATCGTCGTCATTGTCGTCTTTGCCTTGATCCAACATGCTACCATTACCCTCGAGGCCTTCACAACCTACGAGCTCTTCACCATCCTTCGTTTGTGAAGGTTATTCTCTTCCAGTGTCTTCTCTTTGAGCTCATCGCCTCCACGACCCCCGCCGTTGCCCATGTCCCCGCCATTGCCCACGTCTAATCGCCGTATGGTAACATTTTGTTTCTTTTTAATTGTTTAGTTTTTTTTTTTAAAAAAGCTTTAGTTATATAGTTTTATTTTTAATTATTTATGGTTTGTGTGAATTAATTAGTTTTAGTTGTTTAGTTCTAATTTTAGTTTTTGCTTTAATTACTTTCTATGCATTTGTGTATGTGTTTGTATATGTGATGCCCACTACATGTTTGATGAACTCTCCAAGTGTTATTCTCTTCAAGCTCATTACTTTCATGACCTTACCGTTATTTGCCTTCGACCACCATTTGGTAACTTTCCATTTCTTTTTTTATTGTTTAGTTTTTTTTTTAATTTTTATTTATATTGTTTTAGTTTTAATAATTTTATGGTTTGTGTGAACTAATTTGTTTTAGTTGTTTAGTTCTAATTTTAGTTTTAGTTTTAGTTGTAATTACTTTTTACGCATTTGTGTATGTGTTTGTATATGTGATGCCCACTACACGTTTGATGAAAATCCTCTATGACCATCATAGCAATTACTTACATGTTTGTATAAATTATTATTTAGGCATGATTGCTTAGATATATGGAGTAGGGTAGATATATGATAGGGCTGGCAGTAAACGTGTTCGTGTCGGCACGTTTATAGCACGATACATTTAGGCCGAACACAAGCACGACACGATTAATAAATGCAAACACAAACACGACCTACTTATGGCACACGTAATATGGCATGACATAATTAACACAATTACTAAGCAGGCCGTGATGGGTTGATATGATAACAACATGCATATGACACGTTTATGACCCAGTTAACTAAAAATTAAAAAAAATAAAAAAAATAAAAAAAGCTAATAAAGAAAATTAACAAAAACAAAATATCTAATTAATACAACCTACTACAAATATTTCAAATATTTTTATTTTTAAGTTTAACTGTGTTATAAACAAGCGGGTCGTGTTATACCGTGTCAACATGTTTACGGCTCATTTAATTAAACGTGTTAAGGCGTGTTAACACGAATCCAGCCTGTTTATTTTTGTGTTTTTCGTGCCAACCCATCTATGGCCAAATTAATAAACGTGTGGTACAAACCCATTTATCTTGTATCGTCTTTGTATCGTGTCATCGTACTTTGTCTGAAATTGCCAACCCTAATATATGATTTTGAAAAAGTTTTATAGTTCAATGTAAATACATGATTTTGCAATTAGGGTCTTGTATTAGTGGATAACATATGGGACTGGGCATCCCATGAGAAATTAGAAATTCTGGTAAATTTTTTTGTTGATGACTGATCTTTCACGACGGCTTTTACAAAAACCGTCATGGAAACTATACCTTACATGATGGTTTTTACAACAATTGTCGTGGAAGATAGAAAATAACCAAGATTGTACGACAGTTTTCCTTGAAAACTGTCGTGTAATCACACATTCCACAATGATTTTTTCTCAAAACCGTTGTGGTAACCTTCTATAAAACACACGTAATACCTTCCATTAACCGCATTCCACAATGGTAAAACACTGTAGTGAAAAGTCTCTTTGGTACCACGATAGACGATTTCACAATAGTTTTTTGATCATCATGAATGCTTTACATGATGATTTAAAACCGTCGTGTAATCCTCTGTTTTTACTAGTGTCAATTTCAATACTAACAATAGCAATGGAAACAACAACAACAACAGCAGCAGCAACAGCAACAACAACAACAACAACAGCAACAATATCAACATATAGTTTAACAATCAATATATTAAAATCCATATAATTTAATTTCAAAGTTTGAATTTCTTACCTAACTAAATAAAAATAACACGAAAGATGAGTAATAGAGTACCTACAGACTTAGTCGATGACAGTTGGTGCCAAAGAGTTTTAAAACACAGTCGCCCGTTGAAATTTTGAATCGCCAAACATGGCCTTCAAATTTTCGTCTCGTAAATCCAACACCACGAACACATCCAAAACATAAAAAAAAATCCAAATTGATGTTTTTCCCAATTTGGTGGTTGGGGTCAACCGTTGATCGCTGTCAACCACAGTTGACCGGTGAGGTGAAGATAGAAATCGGTACCAAAATGAAGTTCTCGATGCTAGGATCACCGTTCTAAAGTTTGTTTTCCAAAACGAAGCTTGGCTCATTGGAAGATGGAGCAAATCTGACAAGGGATGCGGGTGATTGGCTGGAGTTCTCCAGTGATGATCAGACTTATAGAGGAGTGGGTCTTCCTCCTTTCGACAAGCTGAACACGACAGTATGACTTATCGTTAGAGAGGAGACCAAATGGCATTGGAATCTGGTGGAGAAGCCAAAGCCATTGCGGCTTCCTCTTTCGATTCTGGCAAAAGGTGGCGAGCAGGCGGTTGGCACTCTAGCTCCCGAGGTTTCGAACAATGGCGCTTCAGTTGAGCAGGTGCGTGCAAGTGGGCGGCAACATGAGCTCGACAGTGGGGTGGGGCAGTGATAGGGAAGGGCTCTTTATTCGCACCATAGAAAAAGAAAAGAAAAAAAAAAGAAGAAAAAGAAGGAAAGAAAGAAAAGAGGAAAAAGAAAAACAGAAAATAAAAGAAATAGGGGGAAAGAAGTTAGGGAGAGCAATCAATCTGATCTCTGAATTAGATTTTATTTTTACTTTTTAGAGAACCTTCTAGAATAGAGATTTTTTTACCCTAAGGTTGTCAAAAATTTCAAAATGGCCTAATATTTTGAATTCTTTTTCAATTAAAACCATGGGTTTTACACCTATGGTGACATCAACAACTGCATTATACTTTGAAAACCAATCCATTCCTAGATCATAAGTAGCCATTGATATACTAAAAAAATCCCTCTGACATTTTCATTTTTTCATTTTTTTTTTAATTTGGTTAGATGGAAAATACAAACACACAATGAAATACATTATATTACAGGCCTGACTAGGATACATTTTAAGAGTCTAAAAATACTCCATATATTTGCCATCCTAATCATGCATGTATGCAAACACACAAAATAAACAGAATGAAAAGCTGAAGCATCGATAAATTATATCTCAGACATTGAATGGGATGCATCTTGAGAGTATTAGTTATTTCATACTTCTGCTATCTTGAACACTAAAACACAAACATACTTTGGTTGATTTTTGATTTTTTTGAATTTTTTTTATATAAGCAAACTAATAACACAATAAAGAAAGACAAAGAGAAGAAATGACATCACCTAAAGAAAAGAGGTTATTGAAATGAAATCACCTGAGGAAGAGCAGTTATTGAGACTAAAAAGAAACGTGAATATGTTGTAGATAAAACCAAAAGATTACAGCTAGAGGCTTAGATCCAACGGCCACTTCTTGCTACCTTTGTCCTAATATAATCTCAACGTTGCAGTATTGGACTTTAGGAGAACAATCTACATCTTGTCTAGCAATTCCTCAGTAGTTGGAGTGGTAACAAAGGTTTGTCTTCCAACTTGTGCAATGAAATTTTCTTCCATAGCATGATCTAATCCACTAGCAACTACAAATATTTCCTTTAGGGTTCCTATACTACCAAGAAAAGCTATGAAAGCATCGGCTATAGTTACCATCGCTTCTATGCGCTCACAAATGCATGTTACTCTTTTTTTCTTCACCTATGGTCTTCCTACAACGATTCTCCTTACCCAGAACATCAAGGATAATCCCTGGGACTCATGCATCCCTAGACTGAGCTATTGTAGGAACTCTCCCCATTAAACTTAAGCTACCCCTCCGTATACTAGGTTAATCCTCGTACATGGCAAAACCTTTCCTAGGTTTTCTATGGTCTCTAAGTATATTTTGTCTTTTCTAGAACTTAAACCGTAGAAGACAGAGACAAATTTGATTTTCCTAGATGAGTGGAAGGAAGATATGATTGGTTCTTTGATTTGTTGACCCTTTTTTTTAACTATTTAATTTTTTTTGGGTTTTTGGTTTTTATTCTAAGACCGCTTTACTAACTCTAAGTCTTAAATGTGGTCTTCAAGGAAGATGAGAGTGCACGAAGACTAAGAAGTTATGACAAAGTAGGTGATGGTTGGTTAACTAAAGATCTAAACAAAATATATACAGGTAAGAAAATAAAGAAGAGAGATAAAGTACAGATGAAAAGTAAAAAGATTAGATTTAGAAATGGATAGATTGGATAAAGTCAGATAAGATCTAAGAAGATTTTGAAAATTAGACACGCAATTAGACTGATTTTTGACAAACATGACTTAAACTATACAACTTTTGATAATTTGAAAACAAAAAGACAAAAACTGACAAACTAGACTATAGAATTTTTGTTACAATAAAGCGAATCTACAAAAAATACATTAGATAAAGCTTCCATACTATAGACCTTTAGAAAAACATGGCATGAATCTAGAAAGATTAGATAAGATCTGAAAAATTTTCAAACAATCTACAGAGACAAACATGTAACATCGGACCATATAATATTTTTAAAAGAAAATAATAAAATAAAAATAGATGCAATTCTTTAATAGCTACTATAACAATATAAAACAAACACATAAACACACAATTTTTTTGTGCTAAAAATTTATTCGAGAATGAACAAACTGCTTTTGAAAGCATAAGTTCATCAGAATGCATTTCCAGAATGATTCCATGAAGCACCATTTTGACGATTTTTCATTAGAAACCTAGAATCAACTCTAGAATAAATTTTTGAGAATTTTTTATTTTAAATTCAAAGCACACACACACACACACCAAAATTAACAATATTTACTAGTGTTGTTAACGACCTCTATAGATTAGGGATTTACTTCCCATCCAGTTTTCTTATAAATAGGCAAACATGGTCTTTTTTTGCTAGATTCCTAAGGCGTTGCCTCTTTGCATAGAATTTAGGCCAAAGTTTAGCAATCACATTATGTAGATATCCACTAGGATGGTTTTTTAGGGAAGTTTAGAGGTTATCCAAGTTTTCTTCTGAAAGTCCACCCTTATAAAAGTGGATCTTGTCCTCCTTGTTGGTTGACACAAATCTAAGAGAGGGACACTTATGTTCACAAGTCTGTTAAGCACACTTGTTGCTTTTTGATTCGATGGAAGGGCTCTTCTTCTCATCACACTTTGACTTTTACCCATTCTTGGAAGATCGGTGGTCTACTCGAAGTCACTTGGACATATTTTATATTCGATTAGCATCCTGACATCATTAGGAATGCTACAATGCATAAGGACCTAAAGTTTGGTGGCTCTAGACTTGTATTTCCTTCTGAGAGTCTTTTGGGAAACATACGAGAAATATTTTTTGACATGGTAGTACTTCAGATCCATGGAAAATCAAAAAAAGAAAGAAAGAAGAATCAAGAAGAAACAAAAGAACATAAACACAAAAGAAAGAAAGAAAGAAAGAAATAAAGATTGAAAAAACAAGACTGAAGATTTCTAGAAAGGTTTACTAAAGAACAAAAGAGAGAATATGAGAATTCTAGAGAGAGTGAAGCAGAATTCAGAAACCTAAAGAGAGAAGTTTAGAGAGAAAAAGGATTCGAAGAAATGGCTCTCAATGCACAATGATGATATATGTATAGACATGAAATGGCGCCTTTGTGCTGGACACATATAAGGGACATGTGTTGTAGTTTGAGTATTTTTTATTTTTTATTTTATTTAAATTTTAAATGGGCTGGTTTGGTTCTGGGCTCAAGCCCAAAATGAAAGTCTGAAATTTCAATCTGGCCCTTTTTCTTTTGAACTTAAAGAAATATAATATAAAATAAGAATAATAATAAAAATATTTTTATTTATAAATATGATTGGACTTGATACATCTTGGGCCATACCTCCAAACTTGAATTTTGAACTAGTGTTAAAGGGGTTGGGTTGGTTTAGGCTAGCCTCACAAAATGTGTATTGGGCCTCGAATTGGTTTGGGCCCAATTGATTCGAATTGTAGTAGGCTAAGTCCATTTTGATATGGAATGGGCCTAGATATTTTTGGCTTGATGGGCTATTGAGACCACCGGCCAGTTTTGCATTTGGACCAAAACAGGAGTCCAATGCCCAAAATGGTGGCCCATTTTCATTTATTGTTTGATTTGGATCTGTCTGAATAGTTTAAATAAAATATTTGTAATAAAAATAACAAAACATAACCTTGAACTTAGTGGTAAGGCTCACTCAAGATGTTCTCAATGTCGGAGGTACGAGTGTTGTGAAAAAGCAAAAAAAAAAAAAAAAATTTACAACTCCCAAATTTTTTTTATTTTCGTTTATTTAGTTATATATTTTTATACTACACATATTTTTTAAGAAAAATCAAAATACAATAAAAATAAGACATATTTTATTTATAAAAGAAAATAAAACAAAATAAAATTCTAAATAAAATTAATAAAAATGGCAAAAAATTACATAAAAAATTTTTGGGTTGACTCCCAAAAAGCATTTGTTTTAAGTTCTTTAGCCTTACATTTGAAGAAAAGCACCCATTAAAGTGCGGCTTTCGCCCATAGTAGTTGTCAAAAGACACCTCGTATAGGTCTTTGTTGACACTGCTGTCAAGTTTGGCATGATTTGGAATGCTTGGGCTCATTGCACCAACAACACCCTTTTTAAATTGATGGGTTTGGAAAGGGAGACTAGATTTCAGTTCAAGCTCATAGACGGCATAATATGGTGAAGGTGGCGCTAATGGAAAGGAAGGATCTGATGGTGGTGTAAATGTGGAACCATCAATGTGTTCAAATCGATGGTTTCATGTATTTTTTCAAACTCCAACGTATCTTGTCGTTCGGCTTCCAAGTAAACCTTGTTTTTCACCATTGGATTACTACTGGTAACCTCCATCCTTTGTGTCTCCAACCAGCTTACTGCACTGGCCAATTGGTCCATTTTTTTCTCCAAATTCTGAAGACTCGCAATTTCACATCATTATGAAGCTGTGCATTGCTAGCAACAAAGGCGTTGACTATTTCTTCTAGAGATTGCTTTGCAAGTGTTTGGTCAAACAAGTGTCTTCCCGTTTCGGTTATTAAATTGATCAACTCCTAAGATACCCCCATATTTTGAAGTTGAGTGTCAAACCATGGCTCTCAATTGATGTAATTGTCCACTCGATAATCGTTGAAACAAAAAAATAGATTAAATTAAAAAAAGCAGATTGAGAAAATGAAATAAAGTAAAATTTTAAACGTGACTAGTTGATAATAGAAATTTAAATTAGGCACACTAATTTGAATTAATTAATTTTACAGCATTACAATGACACTTCAAACATGCCCTTAGGAAATTGATGTACTTTATCGTTGCATGCATACAATCAAATTAGGCCCAATTATTTGAAACTTCATCCGTGCGTAATTTATAATTTTCTTTCTTGAATTTATACTCGTGACTCTTAGGCTTTATGGCTTGGAAATCACGATTAATATGCGGAATTAAAGAAACGAGCTTTACATAAATAAAAAAACGCCGTAAGATTACAGAACATGAAAACAACACATTATTATTATTATTATTGAGGCCTTTTCACAGACAAACCATACAACTCACAACTTGCATGCGTGCATATGCATACATACATGTAGGCATTCAACAGAGTACACGTACTCGCAATGCACGGTTTAGTTACAACTCACGAAACAAACCCTCATGGTTGATTATTGTAGTGTTTCCACAAACAAACCACACCACTTGCGTACACACATACGTTTACATTAATATTAAAGCACGCAATATGTATATATATATATATATATATATCTATATATATATATTAATATTTGTATAATTTAACGGCCGCGAGTGGCACTAGTGAGTATGGTGTCAAGGGATTTGAGAGCCTGAATAGCCGCCTGAACATAGTAACGAAGTGGTCCAATGATTGGCCCAAGTGGATCGGCAGCCACTTCTTCCTTGATATCCTCCTTCTCCGTTGGCAGTTTGGCGTTTTCCGGATCCTTGTCGAATTCCTCGGCTTGCCTAAGGAAAGCGTCCATACGCGGAGTCGCAAATAAGCGCAACTCTCCCACATCATCACCTCTTGCAGCAAAACGCTGTCGTTCATGAGAAGTCTCGGATGAGAGTGCAAATGGACGGCCTTTCTTTTTGTAAATATCTGGGGATACCATCAAGTCCAACATCAGTTGCAGTTCCGTTTTCAGCATCTCAAGCAATGGGCTTGGCTCCTCAATCTTAGCATCCTCAAGAGAGTTTTGAGCTTCAACCAGCATCATTTTAGCATCGTCCAGCTTCGCTTCGTCGGCCATCTCTCTTGCCTTTTTCATCGTCTTTGCAGTCTCGAGACGGTTCCTCTCAACAATCACCTCCTCCCTCTCTTTCTCTGAGGCTGACCCGATTCGGGTTACTGTAGCTGTTATCGGAGGGGCTTCAAACGGCGGTTTCCCCACAACGCTACATGTTATACATACATATACATATTTATCAGGTGATCAGTCAAATAATTGATTCATTATAAATTAGTCCAAAACACTCGTACATACACTGGTTAGGCACCTGTAGCTGTAAGTGACTTCGATAACATCTGGGCTGGTCCGACTATCAACTTTAGGGAGAAGAAGGTCCACCATGACCTTACGTACCTCTTTGTTGTAGAGATCACCAAAGAAAATAGTTACAAATCCGTCTTCATATTTTTCGGTTTTTGGATAGTTTCCGGCAGACACCTTGTTGATTGTCGATTCCCCATTAACTTGTGTGACAGTGAGCTCCAAGTCCTGAACAACCACGGTGAGAAGACCAGCCAAACACTGGGAAAATGCCTTGCTCAAGTTGTCCGCATTTTGAACATCTGAGAACGTTCCTCCATTGCTATTCTTTGCAAAATTTTGTAGAACCTGCATATATAGTGTATCGATCGTAAGTGTACATGAATTAGTTTAACTTTTTAACTCTTGCAATACGTACTACTTTTGCATTACGGAATAGTATATCGATTGTACCTCTGGATCGTGGTCATTGCCAAAACCAAATGCGTGTACTGGCACCCTTCTGACATCAACCTGAGTGTCTTTACCTCTATTTGCGATACCATCGGACATGAGCATGATGGCACCCACACGATCCTCTTTAAAGATGCGGTCATCGAGCACTTTTAAGGCCGTTTGGAGGCCTGCAGCTAAGTTGGTGTTGCCGTTGGCTTTTAAACCTTTGACCTCCTCTATAATCTCCTTTTGAGAATCTTTCGTTATCTGCCGCAATTTGAACAACCTCTCCGAGTCGTCGGAGAATTTTACAACCGACAAACGATCAATGGGGCTAAGTTTCTTGATGAGGAATTGCATTGCAATTTTCAATTTTTCCAACTTGTTATCATCATTCATGCTTCCACTAACATCAATGACGGTCACAAGATCAACTCCAGGTCTGTCTTTGTTATCTCCTGACCCAGTAATCTCCAACAAAACATCCAAATTAGTAGAATCAAGTGGTGCCTCCGGCTTGTTGATGATTGCCACTTGTGTTTTGCCCGCTACGTGCACAACAGGTCTTTCCCCTGAAAATGTACTGTTAATTAGAATCAAATTTTTTAAATAATGAATGAAGAAACAAATTAGAAAACATAAACCTGCAGACTTCTGGGGTTTTAATTTCCTCATCATCCTTGAAGCTCATTTTGCAAACAAATTAAACTGATACAGTAGTACTAATCGAATTTGGTAAACCTTTCCTTACTCGGATCTCAACACTTTTACCTCCAAATGTGTATCTTTCTATTACTTATATAGGAGGGAGAATAAACTACTTGTTTGCTAGCTTCTCTCTCACTCTTTTTTTTTTTTTCAATATAAATATACTGTATTTGGAAATATTCGTTAAAATGCATTTTTCTCTAATCACCTTTTAAAATATATATATATTTTTTTCCAAATTACTATTGGTCTCACACAGATTTTTTTTAATCTAAGGTGGGAGAATTTAAACTTTTCATTCTTAAGTAAAGTTATGTATGATTTTACCGTTAGGATATCTCTCTGTAATCACACTCTAAGGCATATATTTTGATTGCTTTCTTTTATTTTTTCTATTTAGAAAGATATTAATTCTCTTCGACAAAAACTTGAAAAAAAGAAAGATATCTTTATAAGTTGCCAAGTGACAGGACGGAGATTATATTGACAGTACTAAAGCCTGTTGTTTGTTTGTTTGTTTGTTTTTTTTTTTTTTTTTTTCCAGGGAGTTTTTCTTTTTCCATGTTCTAAATATAACGTATATAGAAAAGAGAAAGAAATGTGATTTTATCCGTCTTCTGTTGCCTGCCACGCGTCATTTCCACCTTTATCTTTTACTTTGTTTCTTCTTTGTCGTTCAGAGAAGATTGCATCAATATTTAATAAAAGTAGGGACCCACATCATTGTTGCTTCCTTCAAATAGAACTGGGGGACCACATCATTAATGTTTTCTCCAGTTTA
>CAMOHE010039959.1:0-62663 GCA_946598075.1 Artocarpus hirsutus | reverse complement strand
TAGAATGCATGAATATGCATATTAGGGTATATATTACAATGCAAACTTGTATGATGATATGAAATAAATGTCTAAGAGGTATAGAATCGATGCCTGTGTGTATACGATTAGAATACCTAAGTATATAACATGTTATGTATTGTTATGTACAAGATATTGTGTATCAGTGTATACAATAATGAATGCGTGTATGTATACGAAGTAGGTACTTGTGTGTACTCTGCTATACATACGAACTCATATATCATAGATAACATGTGATTATCATTTCATACCTGGTATGACAACCAAATTAAATGAATTGGTAAATATGTCACCAGAAGTTAAGAAAAGTGTCGTACCGCCTCCCGAAGTAAGGGGAGTTTAAAGGATAAAATATGGTCACGGTGTTACATAGACCTAAATGATATTGCGCAATAGTACGAACACTTGGGCCCTAAGGAAAGATAAGAAATGATGAAGATAAGGAAAGTTCATAAGAAAGCATAATTGAATCATGCATTCAATTGATTATCCATGTGGGATTTATGGGACTTACTAGGCGTTAGCTCATTAAGTTTTTTATGCTGTAGGTATTCCGACGAGAATGTCAGAATAAATAGTAATGATGAGCTGACGGACGGATGATGTGTGTAGATTGGGTATGGAGTCTGCTACTGAATGTTTTCGCTGTGCATTTTATATGTTATTTTGAAAAGAAATGTTTGAACAGGAAAATGTTGTAAAAGTAATTTATGTAAAAGTAAGTGAGAGAAAGTATTTTGGGAGTTACCAAATTTATTGTAAAGTAAAGTATTTATTTCAATTTAAAAAAAAATTTAAATTTTTGCCCCTAAGTATGAAAGGAAAAGTTTAATCACAACCCGAAAAGACGGATTGTGACAGTTAAAGCATCAATAAGTGATTTTAACCTAAAATATTATGCACTTATTGCAGTCAAGATAGACATATCACATCATATTGCTACATGAAGAAAAGCACATATAATGGAGCAAAACAAAGATGGATTCCAAAAGGTTCAAAGACAATAGATTTGGATCCAAAGTTACGTGGGTATCAAAAACCAAAACTTAAATTGTCTTGTAGTGAGCTTAGAGAGGTTCTTGGATTACAAGGATTAAAAACATATGCAGAGGAACCACTCACATGCCTTTGGAAACATCAAAAATTCAAATGATGGGCTAGGAACAATTGTGAAAAATCAAGTTCAATTTTTGGCCCAAGGTCTCTACTCAAAAAGAGGTTATGTTCTTCTAACTTATTTGATATTTATGAGATTCTATATGAATGTTTTTCTTACTTCATGAATTGTATGCATATTTTTTTTATCTTTGTTATGATTTGAATTTGACTGTATCTTTTGCTTAAATCAGGGGGAGATCATTTTCATTTCTAGAATATCTTTGAAAACTTATAATTGTTCATTTTTTTTAATTATGGTGAAATTAGATTAAGTTTATTAGTATTGTGGTTTAATTTTTTTTGGATAATAAATTTATTATTTGAAATGTTGTTTGAATGTAAATGAATGTTTTTATGGTCTTAAAATGGTTAAAATTAGCATTTTTGCAATTTTTCATGAGAATGCTTGGTTGTAGAGTTCGGCCTACGGACTTGTAAGGTTCGGCCTTGTGAACCTAAAAAATTCAACTGTTGTCAATCTGGAAGATTAGCCTGCCGATCTGTTAGAGTATAAATACCCCCAAACTCGAGAAAACCCTATTTTCAGTCAAAGTTTTCTCTCCTCCTTGCCATTTCTCACTCTAAACTCCATGAAAATTTTTGCTCAAGCCTCAATCTTGCAATTTCTTGTGATTTTCTTTCAACATTTGTGAGTTTCTCTTGATTTCTCCCATTACTTTTCTTTGTTCCTCCTCTCCAATCCACGACTACTCTCTATTTTTCTCCATCATTCTCTTCAAAATTCATGGATTCTTCATCAACAACACCATCACATCCAGTTCTCGTCCTACAAAGCACACAAAATCCATTGCAAACAAACCATCAAACAAAGAGGTAACCCTTGAAGAATTTTCCAATGAAAAGTTTGTAAATTCTTTTCGGGTAGAAAAATTATAGATGGAAACTATGTATGGTTTGGTGGTTTTGCTATTTTAGAGTAGAGGTATTATTTCAAAGATTGTAATGGAAAAATATCATGACAATGAGGGAGGATGTATACCCTTGCCTCGTAAAGGGTTTCTATACAAATCTAGGTGCTTCTTATGACCTGTTAGAAATTTTGGTGAATTTGAAAAACAAGGAGATTGAATTGACACCCTTAATTTTGAGAGAAATACTAGAAATGCCATTAGATGCGAATGATATTTATGGAGTAAAGACATGGATGTTTGATAGGGAAAATATGGCTAAAGTTATTTTTGAACATGATGATGGTAGATTACCCCAAAAGTTAAATGCATCATATTTACCCCTAGGAGTCACCCCATTCATAGACTTATTATCATAAACATTCTCCTAAGGGCTGATCACAAAAATGAAGTTCACTTGTTAGACCTACACCTCATCTACTACATTCTAACCGAAACTAGGTTAAACTTACCTCTTTTGTTAGTGTGACGGATGATTGATATGTCTGAAGGGAAGAAGAGTGCCAGCTTGCCTTACGATATGCTTCTCACAAAAATATTTAAATATTTTAATATCCGCATTACTAATTAGAAAGATGTTGCTTAATACAAACCTCACTAGCTTTTGGTGTGTTCACTATTAGCAAGATGGGTTTTGAAGAAGTCCATGGCTAGTAGGTGTTAGCAAGTAGACAAGCTGCTCCACAAGGTGAGCAAGAGGAGGAAGAAGCTAAAATGGCAAATACTAAGGCTTAAGGAGAAGAAGAAGGAGCCATAATGCCTCAACAACTTTATTCTAATCAGCAAGAGCTTTTCACACATCAACTCTATGAGTAAAAACAAAAGCTTGGCAACGACATCGCCAACTTACAAGCCGGCCAACAATAAATTCTTCAATTCCTTTGCCAAATGAATTTCATTGGAGGATCCTATAGCCAACCTTGAAATTCATTCATTTTCTCTTGTTTTAAGTTTTCATGCTTTTATGTCTTATGTTTAATGGATTATGTGACTTGTTAATGTTTTTGGATCAAGTTAAAATGAAATTCAATCTTTTTAATTTTGCTTTTTGCATGATGACAAAAAGGTTGTTGATTGTGAAAGGGGAAGTTATGATTTTGATTGTGACTGGAGAAGTTTTGAATAATGATTGTGGAGTAAAGGATATGGTAATTGATATTTACTTATTGCTGTTTCAATTTGTGATTCAAGCATTTGCTTGAGGGGGAGTATACTATTATCTCTCACATCCTACAATTGAACCTATGCACATAGCAAGGGGGAGCCTTATTAACATATTTCATGCATGAGACCTTTTGTTATTTCTTTGGCTAAAAGGTTTTAATGCAGGAAAAGTTTTTGTTAAAGCTTAATGTTATGCATAACTTTTGGATTGAAATTGAGGCTTTCTTATCTAAACCTTTCTTAAAATATTGAGGAGGAGTCTTTTTAATTTTGACAAGGGGAGTTTATTTACTCCAAGAATATTAATTTGTGAGAATTTTCGCATATATGCTTATTCCATATAATTTGAAGCTTTATTGATTTCAAGCGTTTTGATATTGTTGGTTTATGCTTTATTTTTTGTTTTGATGCTCTTAATTTATGCATATTTTTTATTTAATCCTTCAACCCTTTTTGCTAGTGCCAAAGGGGGAGAGGTGAGATTGATTGCTTTAATTGCTTTAAATTTCAAATTCCATTTATTTCTATTATAAGCAATCAATTGTTTGTCATCATTAGAAAAGAGGAGATTGTTGGCTTCATAGTTTCAAATTAAATATTTATTTTTGTTTTGATGATAGCAAACAATTTATTACTTAATCACAAATAATTTATCTTGAGTATGTAGAACAATTTAGTGGCATTATTTCTAGCATCTCAAGATAGTTGAAAGAATTATTGCTAAAGACTTGTAAGTGATTAAATGCAAGGATGAATCAATAACAAAGACTACCTGAAACAAATCATAGAATAAGCAAACAGAGGATTAGACTCACAAAGACTCGAAGATTACAAGTTGTTATTTGCTTTAAGTCTTAATGTAAGTGAGCAAAAACTCTCAAATGATATATAGTTAATGCAAGCTCAATTCACACACACACACATGCATTCATAAATGTTTTAATTTTTGCATATGTGTTTTCAAAGTATTTAAATTGTTTTATTATGAGGAACGTGTTTCAAAAGTGCATACAATTACTTAAACAGATTTCCATAAGAACAGGTTTTTGAAACACTTTTTAAAACAGTTTTTGGGCAACACAGATAGGCCTTATGACCATAATTGGTCGCCCCTGTTGACAGCCAAGATCAGCCCACCGAATGCCCTACATCGGCCTACGGATCTTAGGATTTTTAAACCCCATTTTGTAGAGGTTTGGATGGCTTACCGAACTTGCTGGTGGCTGAAGTTTCAGCCTTTCGAACTGCTACATGGGTCTGTCAATCATATGACCGTTGGAATCTTGTTTTAAAGTTTTCAAACTTTGACCTGTCGAATTGTCTATAACGGCTAATTTTCTAACCGTTAGAACTTCTATTACAATGGCTATTTTGACTAAAAGTTGATATTTTAAGTCATATTTGAGCACTTGGAAGCTATATATATCCATTCATTCATTGTGTTCAATATAGAGAACAAGGAGAACAAATTGCTAAGCATTCTAATGTTGCTTTAATCTTTTCACAATCTTATATACACTTTTTAATCCTACATCGTCTATATTCATTCTTGAGAGTTGTTCACACCCTCTATATAAATCTTATAATGTATTCATCTACATTTGGAGAGTTTATATTGAGAGTGAGCCAAAAATTGTAAATCACACCCTTTGAATGATAGGCTACCAAGCCTTAGAAGTTGTCTCTGTAAAATTGGCAGATTTATTTAGTTTGCCAATCTCCGTGAAAATGGGCCGGTTTGTGGTTAGTCAATCTCCATATAAAATTGACAGTTGTAATAAGGTGTAGTGAGCCTTACGTTGAAAAACTTATCGGATTGTACAGTGATCGTGACGAAAAGATAGTCGTGATTGTGAAAGAGGCTGAGTCGAAGACATTGCTTAGTGATGATGGACATAGGCGTATTGTCAAATCACTATAAATCATGTTTGCATTTCTCTATCTCTATCTCTTTACGGTAACAATTTATCTTTTGTTTAAGCTTATTACATTATCATTTGTGTGTTGAATTCACTTCTGCGTTTAATCTAGAAAATTCCAACAATTGTGAAAAAGTTTTAAAACCCAATTCACCCCTCTCTTGGGTAGCTATTTTGGGCTAAGAGCTTCACCTAAGCTCGTCATGCCTAGCGAACTTATAACAAGGTTTAGACCATCGTCTAGCCCAACATCTATGTACTTGCTGCCCTTACCTAGCGAAGCTGACATAAAAAAAAAAAAAAACCACTAGGAGGTGGGAAAATGACCTCCTTTATTACACAACAGAAACGACAACTAAAACAACCAAAAGAACAAGTCATAACTACACCACAACCTCCACCACCCTTTGCGACTCTGAGGTCCCGCAACACCAATTGCCAAGAACCTGCCACCACCCACTTCCCAATCACGTGTCTTTATGAGGATGTCCACTTCCTGCCTATCCCAACTACCACCTTGCGCCTCTGATGGCACTAACCTTGCCTTACCATGGTTGAGCCCCTCAATGCCGACAGTGAATGGCTAGCGGTCGGATCCGCTCCAACCCACGGCATCTCCGAGCAACCATGTCCTCTCCCAATGCCGAACTCCTCCGTCCATGCTCGAGGTAGCTCTAGACTTGCCATGCTTATTGTGAACGGTGATGGCTCTCCCTTTTACGACACCGGCGATAGAATGGTAGCATTCCCCAACCCTCTCCCAACTCCAAGCCCGCGTGCCCACATAAGCTTTACTCCCCTCCCATGGTGTCACGACCCCTTGTCCTGTGGAGATTTACCATCAACAGCACCATGGTCGAAACTTGGAGCCATCTGACTGACACCTGAGCACGACTCTCTCTTGTCCTTTCTCGCTTTTTATGTTCTCTTGCTCGTCTATGGAAGCTAGATGTCTTTTTGATTGACTTTGGAGTCTTAAATGTTTTGTAAGATGGATAGATAACAAAAAGGAAGAAGAAGCAAAATAACAAGGTGAGGAAAATAAAATGGAAGGAGATTTTTTTTTTTTTTTTTTTGTGACAAAAGGGTAAAGGTCCATTGAAATGTCTACTTCAGTATTTAATATAATTATATCCTTACACAAAATAGACAATATGGGGCGTTTATTGTACTGGTTTGAATTGAAAGTTTAAACTAAATATATTATAGCAATTTAAATACTATAAAAGAAATACAACAACAAAAGCAATTTAAACTAATAGGGTGTTTGGAAGGATGGTTGAAACCATTTTTACTGTAGCATATGAGAGCTTTACATTGTAGCAATTCTTTTTATTGTTACTGTAGCATGTGAGAGCTTTACATTGTTTATAACTGAGTTTGTGATGAGAACTGTAGTTCCCACCACTCAATCAAACATGAGGTAAATCTTTTTATTTGCATTTCAAAAAAAAAAAATGGCCCAATGTATGATTACGTAAAAATTGTTATAAAACATACATAGTGTAATTCCCAAGAAGTGCTGACCTGGAGAAAAAAGAGAGAAAAATATAAAGGTTTGAAGGGGGTGGGATGACCAGAGTTTTAGGACTGCCTTCAGGCACATCGCCGAGATCCCGACCCTAAAAAATTTGGTGGGGGAAATGTGCAGTGTAAAGCTTATGTGCAGTGTAGATTGAAGGAGGTGGGTAGAGGTTAGTGGATGTTAGTTTGGAGCATTGTTATTGGCACATCTAACATCTGGCGGTCATTTTTTTTGGAGGTTTGGTTCGCGCAGCTATGAGATTCTTGTAGTTATGGCGATGAGGTCTTCCGGCTACGAGGTGGTTGCACGTGGGGCTTGCACGTTGTTATTCATGCAGAATAAACTACATCGTGCAACTCTCGGGCTACACTGCTTTCTTTGATGGTTCTTTTGCAGGTTGTCTTATAGTCGGAGGTTTTGTCAGCAGTGCTTCAGAGTTTACTTTTATTTTTTAAAAAAAACAAAATTTTTTTAACGTATTGTGGTTTGCAATAACAGTGTTTTTCACCTCGATTTGGTACTGTGTTTGGGTTTTTTTTTGTCCACTATATTTGTTTCTTAGCGGTGTTTTTGTGCAGCCATGGTGTTACGGGTCTCTTGATTTTCGGTGGGTTGGGTTTTTCCTTCAATCGTGGAGGTTCTTATAAAGAGCCAGGCGTATGCTCAATTGTTTATGTACCAATTTGAGTTTTTATTTTTGAAAACTTGGTACATGGCTATTCCTTTTAAGCGTCTTATTTGAGTTTATAAGTGAAATCGATCACCTATTACAATGGTGGTTTCCTCTAATTTGAGGTTTTATGGGTTAGTATCAATGTTTATATGTCTTGAATTTGGAATATATTTCCCTTTGCCACAAAAAAAAGTTACCCGACACGCTTTTTTTTTTTTTTTTTTTTTTCCTGTCAAATGTTTTCTCCCCTCTTTTCTTTCTAAAATTACAACGATTAGAAACAATGAGATACAACAGTTTCTCTTCTTCACAATTTCCACTCTGCCAAACAATCTAAGATATGGCCATCTTCCCCAAAATCTATCGTTCAATTTCTCCCTTGCTTTTCTACTAGATAGTGTACAAAAGTGTTTAGGGAAATACTGTTTATTATTGTTATTAATAATTGAACTCAGGTATTGTTAAATCCTAGCTCTTTCCCCATCGAATCAAGATCTACTTTCTTATTTTCCTGTCTCGTTGGCTATCTTTTTATTTAAATTTTGACACCTCATGAATTGCTCAAGTATCTTTGGTTTTTTTGTTCCTATTTATGCGGTTAGATTCTTAAACTTTGATAACATGACAAATAAATATTAGAAGGACAGCCATAAAGAAAGGGAAATTAAGACAACGGATCTGGACTCTTCTCCTATCCTACTCCATGCAGTTTGACAGAGTGGCCACCGGCTATACCATTGATTGTAGAGTTTAAGATCGAAATGCAATTTGCATCATAATTTTTTGGACTGATCGTAAAACCACTGAATAATCTTTTACTTAAAAATACAAAGAAAGGACCTAGTAGAGTGTTTTTATTGCATGATTCAAGCTTGTCCATTTCAGAATAAGGAGGGAAGATTCCTAGCGGGCAGGGCAAATTGTGATGGAAGAGTCATGGGACCTAGAAACTGCATTGTCCAAGCTTCTTTCCATGGATATTCGTCAAATGAATACTACAGGAACGTGCCGGTTACATCTTCCACTTTCGGGTTCTTTCTTTCTTCTACTTTGGAGTCTTCAAAATAATGACATGTTGCCCATTTCTCAAATAAGACATCAAAACAAAAGCCGAAGAAGTAGCGGGTCATAATTCGAGTACTATGAGTGGAACGTACCATGATCGTACAAGGAGTGTAATGGTTATGTACCATGATAAATGTATCTCACTACACACACACACACACACAACATTTGTAAGCAAACTGATCACTTTTGTTTAACAAGTTTAGAATTATTCCCCCAATAGAGGGTTAACATTATTTGTGACAACTGACAACATGTACTCCACATAGAAAAACACGCAGAGGTGGAATTGCAAGCTCTCTTTTCCAATTGTTTGGGCTACATTAGCATCATATTTTCATGTATTTTGTTATCACTTCCCAAAAAAAATCACCTAAAGAAAGAACAAAGGAATAGCCAAAATCAAGCATTAAACCAACTAAAAAAAGAAGAAAGAAATTTACCAAAAATCACTACAAGAACACAGTCCATCCTGAAAATGGTGGAAACGATTAGGGTCCTTGAGGATGATCTCTCTTCCTACAATCTTGGATATAACCTTGGCGGACTCGTGGCAAAAGCGACACACACGATGGTTTTTGGTCATGCGAAAGGTTGCACCAGCTTTTGTACTGATGAGCCCGAAAGAGATGGCCAACATTTCACTGTGCCCAACCCCAATGCACTCCCTCTCTTCATCCACATCATGAAGACTATAATCTGCATTAGGCTTCTGTCCTAATTCCTCTTCCATTTTCTTCATCAAACACTCTAACTCCAAATAAATTCTTTCTGACCTTGGATGCGACACATCTCCAGTCCCAAACACATGAACTTTGTTTCTCAACTCTATCCAACTATAAGCTTTTTTAGGCTTCAAACCCATGTCTCCAATCATTCCTCTCATTTTATTAACCATGTCCCATTCGGCATTGTGAGCATACCAGTTTGAAAGCAACACATAATTCTCAGCATTAAGTGGTTCTAGTTCACACAACTGCTCTGCTACCCGCTTACCTAAATCTATTCTCTGATGAATTCTGCAGCCATCTAGCAGTGCTCGTAGAACCTCAGCACGTCTTTCAATCTTGTGTTCTTGAATGAAAAGCATCGCTTCGTCGAAGTGCCCAGCGTTTGCCAGAAGACCAACCATCAAAGCACAGTGCGCGACTTCTGGTGCCTTGATGCAGTTGAAGTAGAATTTGCCTTCTTCAATCTTGTGTGCGGCGCTGCACGCACGAAGGACATCCACATATCTAAGCTGATCTATTCGTACCACGCTCGATTCTTTTTCCAATTCTTGACACAAATCCACTGCAAGCTCTCCTTGCCCATGTGAGCTATACCCCAGTATCATCACAGTCCATGAAATAACGTCTTTGTGCTTCAACTGTGCAAACATTCTTGAAGCTGACTCGATGTATCCTGACTTTGCATACATGTCTATAAGAGCATTGAGGACTGTGAGATTCATGTCTATTCTGTTTCTAAGCAAGTAGCCATGGATTTCCTTGCCCTGCTTACTTGCAGTTACTCTTGCACAAGCTGGAAGAATGCTCGAGATTGATAAAGGGTCCGGCTTTAATCCATTTGTAATCATACAACGAAATAGTTTTAGTGCCTCACTGTACCCTCCTTTCTTTACGTACGCGTTAATGATTTCTGTCCAGGAGATTACATCCCTGGTGGCCATTTGATCAAAAGTCGCTCGAGCATCTTGGATTGTCCCGCAATTGATGTACATTTTCAAAAGCGAGTTTCGCACCAACACGTTAAACTCTAAGTCATGCTGTCGTGCAATCTGGTGAAGAATCCTACCGTCTTTTAGTGACTTCAACATCGTAGCCGCGCTGATAGCAGTTGCCAGCGCCACAGAATCTATTTCAGCCCCCGAGTCCAACATTTGGTAGAACAGATCAATAGCCAAACCGGGTTTTCCTCCTCTTATGTACAACCTAGCCAGCAGAGTCCAGAAAACCGCATTCGTGTGAGGGGACTTGTCGAGGATCTGGCATTTCGCTCTGTCGATATCGTCAAGATTTCCATACATTTCAAGGAGAGCAGAGATCACATAATGGTCGTGCGAGAAGCCGAGTTTGATGGCATGGCCATGGACTTGTTTTCCCAAAAATAAATCACCCGAAAGGCTGGCGACTGCGGCCAGGACGCGGGGAAGAGTACGTCTGTCGGGGCAAACACCGCGGAGCAGCATTTGCTGATAAGTGAACAAAACGCGGTGTAAATCTCCGCTGGTTAAGTGGGTTTGGATAAGGTTGTTCCAAGCAAAAGTATCTGAAAGGGGCATTTCGTCGAACATCTTGTAGGCCACTGAAAATTCAGCGGATTGCACAGCCACCCTCGGGTTGCTCGGAAGATGACGGGAACGCATTTTGCACTGTATAAGATTATTCGAAGCAAATGGACCTTCTGAAAGAAGCATTTCGTCAAAAAAATGGTGGGAAAATGAGAATTCAGCGGATTTCAATCCAAACATCTTGTTGTTGCTGCTCGGAAAATGGAAGTTGAATTAGTTTCTCAGCGCAGAAGTTTATAAATATAAATATATATATATATATATATATATGCTAGTAAGTGGTCGTCCTATGTGGGTTTTAACAGGATTATCAAACCTTTGAGTTCTTCAGTGACAATTTTCTGGCCAATTTTTATCTCTCTGGTGAGTTATTGTTTCTTTCCTAAGTATTCTTCTGCTTTTTTCTTTGATTATAGGGAAAATTTTCGGCAATGTACGTTGGATCCATAGCATAGGCAGTGTTTAAATGGACGGCTGTGATGCGATGACCTAAAAAAGAGATGCGAAAAGAAGGCAGCCTCAAATGGGGATGAAAAGATAATCCGAAACCCGACCAACCCGTGCAATAAAATCTGAAATAAACCAAATTCGACCTATTCAAAAAAAAAAAAAAAAAAAAAACCCAAATTGGACAAACTGAATAAGGATTTGGGTTAACTCATTCAATTTAATTATTTATTGTGTGAGTTTAGATTAAGTTTTTATAACTTTTCTCAACTCAAGCCCACCGAATATAATATTTAAGAAATAAAAATGTTAAGATTACTCTTTTGTCACTTTCTTTGACACTCTCTTGCTTCTCCTCTTACAATATATCATATCACTTCATTATGAAAATAAAACATAATTATAGATCATTATTTTATCTTTTTATTACAACTTTGACACTCTTAAATACTACAAACTTCTCATGGTGCGATTCTTGTTAGCATTTTTCTCCCTTTTTCTCATCAAATATGTTGATGGATATAAAATTTTAAGTCAACACAAATTATTATGATACAAAGCTTCAACAATTTTATTGCAACTGCGTTAACGTCTTCTTTTGTTTTCCTTCATTTTTTCCCTCTTCATTCATATTTTTTCCTAAAAAAATTCAATGTTTCTTCTTTATACTACTGTTAAGCTTTTTTTTTTTTTCGGGCAAACATCTTTCATTTTTTTAACAAAAACTTGTTCCTCGACGTCTTATATATGGGAGGGTATATCTAATGTTTGTTGGTATATATATTCCTCTTTTTTCCAAGAAAATATAAAATATTATTATAAAGTTTTAAAAATTCTTTTACTTTCCACACTTTTTTTGCATTACACCCTCTCTTTTTTTTTTTTAATACTTCAAAGAAGATAAGTTTTTTGGCCCCCTCTCTCTTTGTTTAGATACTTATAATGAATGTTCCCAAGAACCGGTAAAGAAGAAACATAAAAAAAGAAAAAAAAAAGACTCTAACGCTTGTTGTAGAAAAAAAAAAAAAAAATATATATATATATATATATATATATATATAAGGTCACTGGCAAGATTTAATTAGAAAAAATAAAGTTGAAAAACCCAAAAAAACTACACAGAATAATAAAGGAAAGAGTGGCGAAGTTATAATAAAAGCAAAAAACAATAGTCTATAATTATTATTATTATTATTATTTTTTATAAAAAAGCGAGATAACATATGACAATAAGAAAAGTGGGAAAGTGATAAAAAGAGCGGTCCCAGCATCTCCTTTTTAAGAAATTGTTTTCATACACTTTGGTGGATGGTCTTCCTATGTGGCAAGTAACTAGTCAATAAAGTTGCTTTTGTAAGTAGTATTTTCTCCCACGTGGTGCCGTTTTTATTACCTCTAATTGAGAGTCAAATTGTAGGTGCGCCAGATAGTGGTTGTTGAACTCTTGAATTGATTGGGCAATTGCGTAATTGTATAATAACTTTATGGGCTTTCTACATTGTGTTTTCTATGGATTTTGTTAGATAAATGACCACGTGACCATTTTGAGGAAAACATAACACTGGTTTATTTGCGCGTAACTTTGTTGCCTTCAATAAGCATTGAAACACCAAATTTAATTGTGTTGTGTGAGTTATCTGCTCCAATAGTAAAAAATCAGGTAGCTGACTCAATTTGCTGAAGATATTAGTTAAAATGTATTGCACAATATCCCAAATACAATCATAAAAACCCGTTGTGTACCTAATGCTTGTTCTTTGTGATTGTATTAGTGACAAAATATGTTCCCTCAATGAGCTAGAGCTCCTTTTTTTTTTCTTTTTTTTTTTTTTTAAATAGAAACTATGTCACCCCGCTACTAACATGATGGTCAATTTGCTTGTTCAAGATTTTCATCAATTTGCATTTTGTGCGTCAATAGATAATGAGTGATGTCCATCTATAAATAATGCGAGAAATATTAAATTTTTGAAACTTTTTGAAATAAATAGCATGTTTTGAAAATATTTGTAGTAAACAGCAGACTTACGATGTAATAGTCTATTTAGTGTGTAAATAAAGGTTATTAAATAGGAGAAAATAAATTATTTACATTCAATCTATTTACTATGCAAATGAGAATTATTCACACAATAAATAAGGGGAAAATATATTATTTACACACTCAATCTATTTACTATGCAAATGAGAATTGTAAATAGAAGGGTAAATAGATAATTTACACTATAAATTTTATTTTACTATAAATATTTTCAAAACATGCATTTTTTAAATAAGTTTTGAAAAAATGTTATTTATTGCAATTTTTTTTTTGTTTTTAAAACAATATTACAAAATAAGAGTCAAGAACACTTGCCACTTTATCCTTTTTCCCTATCCTAAAAAATGAGATATAGGGTTCGTTTAGTAAATAGATTTGAATTACATTGATTTAGATTGTTTGATTTGAGTTGTGTGATTTGAATTGTTGTTCAAATTAATGTTTGAATGTGTATTTAAAGTATTAATTTGCATAGGGAATAAAATTGAAATTTATATTTGGATAAATAATGAAAAAAAGTTTTTGATTTATTAACAAATATAATAAAATCTTAATGTTCATGATATTAAAAAAAAAGCAATATGGATCTTGATTTATTTCTCACTTCATTAGAAACGCAATAAAAAAAGAATCGTCTCAATCATATGTCAAATGAAGATGTTATGATATTTTTCCCTCAAACATAGGAGAAAGAGTCGTCATTGTTTTGTCAGCTTTCACTGTAACAGAGAGATTTGGGGCCTGTTTGTTTGGTATATTGAGCTACCTTTTTGGATTTTGAGTCTAAAGAATCCTTTGGATAGATGTTTGTTTCCCTCAAAATTTAAATCAAATAAATCCTTTGAATTTAAGTTTTTAGAATTCTACTCTCCCCTTAAACTCTTTAAACTCGGATCAGTTTGCTACAATAAAATCTCATTATCCTCTCTCCTATATTTGTGGAAAAAAATCATAACTTCTTCATTTGATATCCGATTGAGAAGATTATTTTTTCATTACGTTCCTAATGAAGAGAGGAATTAAGATCTATATTGCATTTTTTTTTTAATATCAAGAACATTAAGATTTTGTTAGATTTGTTTATAAATTAAAAATTTTTTTCACTATCTATCCGAACACAAAATTATAATTTTATTTCCTATTTAAATTAAAATTTTAAATACACATCCAAACTCAATTCGAATACAATTTTAATCATACGTCTTAAATCAACTTAATATAAATTAACACAATTCGAAAACATTTACCAAACGGACCGTCGAGTTCTTAGAGAACAAAGGGAGTTGAACTTTAAACATGGGGATTCGGATAATTTAATATGTTCATTTAGATTTGAATTTTCCTTGAAACAATCAGACATCCAAGTTATTATCTGAATTTTGAGTCCAAAGAATTAGCCCAATCTATTTACCAAATGGGGCCATAGAGATTGCGAATTCTCTTTTTCTTTTTACTACGTAAACCATAGAGGATAGGATTTTTTTTTTCAGACGGAATTCATGGTTGGATTTGTCTGGTCATAAACATATAAATCAAAATCACGGCAAAAAAAAATTGTTTGATTAGATTGGGCTATTTCAATGTGTATAAAAAGATTTGAGGTTCTACTTTAATAAATTAATTGAGGAGTTTATAAGTCATATGGTATATCAATATAAACTATCTTATCTAAAGTGCAAAAAGAATAAATCAATTTTAACATAGCATTATAAATGGGCAAATTTTACGAATTCGACCCGAACTATGTCACTTGTGTTAATATATCCTATGAACTTTAAAATGTATATATTGTGCCCTCTGAAGTATAATATTTCCCCAAATTCATCCCCCAAAACTTTGAAAACATAATTTTTTTTTTAATGGAGTTGCTGAATTTTCATTTGATCTAAGATTATATATGATACTTAGGGTTTAATATTAATGTTATTTTCACATTAAGTGAACTATTTGGACACCAATCTCTCGTATATTCTGTCTTTAAAATACCTACTCAAAAGTGAGAAAAAGATGGAGAAAAAGTGAAGAACTACTATAATTCATGTTGACGCTTTAAAGGTTTGGAGTAGACTGATGAATTTATCCTTTTAATGAGGGTGACAAATACTATTTTGTCCAAAATAACACGTTTCAAAGTTCAAAAGGTGAATATAAAAAAGTATTATAGTTAAGGGGGTCAATAGGTACGTTTTAAAGTTTATGGGTATTTTGACACAAGTGATATAGTTTAGAGAAAATTCGTAAAATTTGTCCATTATTAATTAACTATCCAACAACATTTTCAAATAAAAAAAGAGAAACATTTTATGGAATTGGAAATCAAGAACATATGGAATTGAAATTAATTAAACACAAAAAGTAACTTATCTAATTGAAGTAATTTGAGGGGAAAAAAGGTTTTTAATTAACTTGATCTAACTCAAAGTGTGCATAAAGATATAAGATTTGAGGTGTGAAAGAAAGCATATGCCATGTGGATTGACAAATTTTAACAATTCGATTACCTCAGGCTTATGATTGAAGTACAAAATGCATTCACATTTCTATAAGTAATAACCTGCTTTTTTGAGCTATTACTCAACTTTGTTAAACTTAATTTATTAAACTTAATCTTACTTATCGGTAAAAAAAATACTGAGAAATTTTTTTAACATACTTTAAAATATACTTGAAAATTATTGCTACAGCCGTTGCAACGTGAATTGAAAACATAATATGAAACTAACTTTGTAATTATTCAAAACAATTCATAAAACCATATCCTTTTAAAATACTTTTTATATAATATTTCTTTAAACATTCATTTCTTTATATTCATTAAAAAATTTCTTAAAATTTGTTAAATAAACTTTTACTTTTGTAAAACTTTTTAAAGCATCTTTTTAAAATAGTGAAAACTTTTTCTTTAAGTAGCGTAAAACAACTCTAGTGGTATTCATACCTAACCTTCGCCTCTGTCTTCGCAACACCGAGTTCTTTAACTAGTCTTACTAATCTTCTATAGAACTACCTATAGCATGAAAGAACTTGTAATGAGCTTTCGCTTAGTAAGCTCAAACAAAATCTTACAAAACATAAAACTTTCCTCTTAAAACCTTTCTCGTAAAACATCTTTCATGAATCATTTCTTGTAAAAACATTTTCATGTAAAGTCTTTCGCAAAACATTTCCATAAAATGATTTCTCATGAAATGTTTCTCGTAAACATTTATCATAAATTGTTTTTCGTAGCCATTTTTCATAAAACATTTCTCATAAAATGTTTTCATATAATAATTCTCATAAAAAGGAATATAAGCAACACCATCATGCATGATTCACTTATGCTTTTTTATAAACTTTTTATCATCATTTTTTTATTTTCTTGAACTATGAGTCCAAGTGCCAGCCCGGTACATGATGAAATTCCTTTCTAAGGGTCGGAACCATCATATACTACCTATGGACCAACAATGGTAGCCTTACATCCCTTCTTTGAAAACCTTCTCTTACTCAATATTTTAAAAGTCAAGAGTGAAAGTCGTGTGCTAGTACCACGGAGTTGATGAGGTAACTTGGGAATTAGAATCGACAATGCAAGAATCATAACCACATTTATTTTGTTTCTAAGATGATTTTGTAACTTCGAAGACGAAATTTCCTTTAGGGGAGGAGAGCTGTAACGCCTAGAGATTAATTAAGTATAATTAGTATGTAAAATGATGAATTAGTATGCCTTATTACAATTTAAACTTAATCTAATCATTTGGTGGTATTTTTCTGATTAATTTCTTTTTAGTTATTTCTATTAGTTATCTTATATTTTGGAACCAAACAATTTGCCAAATTCTAAACAGGTCCCTTCTTATCAAAAACTCAGACACATATGAAACAACCCCGCCAAAACCATGTGCTGGACATGGTATTCATCTTGAAACGACTCAGCCTACCCCTCTATTTATTCTTCTTTTTCTCATCATAAACTTATTGTCTTTCGATCAATGATCTAAACCAACACCTCCTTGTAGGTCGTGTCTTCTTAGATTGGTACATCATGAATGAAACAACTTTGCTTAACTTAGGCAGGCATTTTCAAAGCATCGACACATACAACACATTGTGAACGTGAGAGAGCTTAGGAGGAAGATTAAGTCCATAAGCAACTACATCGACATGCTGAGTAATCTCGAATGATCTGACGTACCTCGATGCAAGTTTTCCACTTACACCGAAACACAAAATACCCTAGCATAGTGAAACCTTTAAGAGAACAAAGCCACCTACTTTGAATTCTAGAGCTCAGAGTCCCTTATCGACATAACTCTTTTGTCGATTTTGAACAGCTTTTTGAATCAGACCCTGTCAATGATGACAGAATGATATATGCTAAGACTGCTGCCTTTAGGCTAAATGGCAACAAGGGTACAATGTGAGGATCCTACAGTGAGTCACGGAGAAAACTATTTCTGAGAACTTAGTTGTGCTGCAACTTTAGTCTTTGACGGGATAGAGACCCTTTGCCCAAGCTGCTGAGCAATGATCCAACTCCATGGGAAGGTGTTTGGATATATTAGAAGTGCTTGAGGAATATCGTGTTAAGTTAGCAATACGTAAACTGAAAGGTAGTGCCAACGCTTGATGGAAATATTGAGAATAACGAGCAAAGTTGAATAGGATAAAGCTAACGAGGTGTTCGAAGACCTTTATTTTCCATAAGGATATAAGGACCAGGAAATGATTGAATTTTATTATCTAAAGGCAAATAAAGATATAGTTAGGAAATATGAGGCAAGGTTCACCTAGTTGGTCAAGTTGTTTCCCCGCTACAGCATGCATTAAGTTTTGAGGAAGACTCAAAGTTTCTATTTGGCGACGACTAACTGCTTTGAGGATATAGGTGTATGGTGAATCAAAATCATCAGCATCGTCGATTGGGAGAGATAAAGTCACTTACTATGAGAACTAGATGAAGACTGCGAGTGGGCCCCAAAGGAAAACAGGAGAGATCTGATTCAGTCAAGGAACCAGCACGATGGTGTCAACAACGGAAGTAATAGCTCCTTCGATGGTGAATGAATGACTCTCATGACTTTCACTGTTACTTTTGCTCGAAGCAGCTTACAACACGATTTGTTTACTCTTAGTTTTTGTTCGTGACCTATCCGATATTGGTGTCATAAATTCTTCCATCTTGAAATTTATTTGTATATGCCTTGGTGTTAGAAATACAAAGATTTAGTGTGATTACTACTTCACCTTCAGGGTAAGTGTATACGTATAATGTGTGTGAATTTGGGTGAGACCTAAGGAATGATTTGATAGAAATCCCAATATGTATCTATAGTGTTATTCTAAGAATGGATTGGCTGTCTAAGTATAATGTTGTAATTGATTAGTACCATAGAAGGGTAACCCGACTGATCAAAGTGAAATGTTGATCCCCTACCGAGATGGTGATGAACAAATGATGAATGAACGATTCCTGAAACCATGTTTGGGTAAATCCTGCCATACCAATACTAGCATAGTGAGTCTAACTTATGCGTTTCTTTAACTTTAGAGGGAGGTTAAGTGTAAACAAGTACAAGTTCCACCACACTATGAGATTGAGTTTGACATCGAGTTACTCCCTAGAATTGTTTCGATCTTCCCTATGTCGCATTAGATGGCGCCGATAGAAATGAAAGAATTGAGAAAGTAGCATCAAGGGCTCATAGATAAAGGATATACATAAAATAGTGTGTCACCGTAGGAATGCATCATTTCGGTTTGCTAAGAGACATGATGGGACTCTCAGTTGTGAATTGATTATCGGCAATTGAATTGGATAATAGTGAAGAACCAACAACCACTGCCCAAGATTGATGGATTATTCAAACAACTAGAAGGTTCCTGGTACCTCCCAAAAATGGGTTCGTGCATAGTGTAATATTAAATTAGAATAAAGGAAGAATGAACCTCTAGGATGACCTTTAGGACTCGGTATGGACACTTTAAATTCCCAGTAATGCCGTTCAAATTGGCAAATGCTTTGGCAGCTTTTATGGACTTAATAAATCAGAATGTTTAGCCTTGCTTGGATCATTTTGTGATTGTGTTCATTGATGATTTACTGGTTTATTCTAGGATAAGAGGATCATAAGTAGTATTTGAGAATTGTTTTACCGACTTTGCGTGAACATTAGCTATATATTAAGAAAGGGAAGTATAAGTTTTGATCAACATGAGTTAAGTTTCTAGAATATGTTACCTCTGATCAGGATATTTCAGTGGATCTTTCTAAAGGTAAAGATAGTGGTGCAATGGAAACAACCAAAGAACATGGTTAAGATTCATGGTTTGCTAGGACTTGCGAGGTACTACAGGAGGTCTGTGCATGGCAGCACCGATGATGCTGTTGACTAAGAGGAAAGTTTAGTTTAGATAAAGAGCTAGATGTGAGCATGCTTTTCAAGAATTAAAGACCCGATCGACCATTGCTCTAATGTTGAATACACCAAATAGTGATGGGCCATAAGAAAATCACACGAATGCGTCAAGAGGCGGACTTAGGTGCATGATGATGAGATATGGATAGGTTGTAACGTAGGAGTTACAACAAGTGAAGCCTCTCAAGCAAGTTATTCCACTCATGATTTGAAACTTGCAACAGCTATCCGTGCACCAATAATTTGGAGGTATTATCAGTATGGAGCTAAATCTTAGATATTCTTGGATCATAAAAGTTTACAATGTCTGTTCACTCATAGGGAGTTGGGTCTAGACTTCTAGAATTTTTGCTTGTCTGGCATTAGAAGATTAGAGGAGAAATGTCATGAGCATGGATTATGAGGCTATGAGGGATGTAGTTTAGCTAACGAAACAAAATCAGTGATGAGATCAGCATCTTTAGGAAATATGAACACAGATTTAGAACAATAAATAGTTTGATGAGTAGAAGGTGCATCCAAATAAATCTTTATATTTCATGGGATGTTTGGCTATGCTTGTAATAGAGGAAGTAGCAAAGACTATATTAGATGAAGTGTATAGTCCTTGGGAGTGCGTGAATATATGGTGACTTGAATACATTTTCTGACATATATTTCAGTAATTTATCAAGCACATGATAAAATTTAACATAAATTCATATAGTATTATTCATTCCAATTTTAATTTTGACTCTATCTAGTTGTCCACCTTGTCAAACAAGCCCTTAAAACTAAGTATCTAGTTGTCCTCCTTGTCAAACAAGCCCTTAAAACTAAGTATCTAGTTGTCCTCCTTGTCAAACAAGCCCTTAAAACTAAGTCCATTTATGCCTAAACTGATGTTACCAAATTACTTTTTTTTAACGGAGTTAATTCGAGTCTTCGTTGCTTTATAATGACATCAATCATTTAGATAACCTTTTAGAATTCTTTGAAACTTACCACTTCTCTACAAAAAATAGTCAAGCTTACCTTTATCAAAATGGGGAGAAGGAAGTAAATAACATAATTATGAAGTTCATTAAAAGATAATAGCATAACTTTTATAGGGTTAATAGATAGCATATTATTAATTAATCACATTTACTATAAAATAAAATACCAATAATGCCCTCAAATTCATACTCACAATAAATTTCTCTGCCCTCCATATCTCAAACTTAATCTCTCTCTTTCTTTGCTCTCTCGCGGATGGCAAACATGAGGCTCAAGTCGAGACATGATGGCGAGGCTCGAACAATGACTTGTGCGGATCTACCCAGAGGATAACGAAGACACCAGATCATCATTGCCCTTGCCGAAGATGCACAAAGCTACCTAGAGGAGATCAAAAGGAGCTGCTCGACGACGAAGAAGACTATCCAAGATTGTGAGCGCCTTCAATGAAGATCATATGAGATTGTCCCCTTATTTCGGATCACCTTATCCGTCACATACATCACAATTTCCAAATAGACTAACATCGTGAAGCTCCCTCATGAGGCCGTTCTTGCTTGTCATTGCCGCACCATCATAGTTGGAGAAAGAGTGGGAGGGAGGAAAGATAGGGTTTTCTAATTTGGGGCTAAGGACTAGGTGTGACAACGAACTTTTCAAACCGTTTCTTAACATAATTTTAAGCTTAATTAACCTTAATTAAGTTAAGAAAAATTGTAAATTTGTTTTCCAAAATACTCTTAACTTATATTTAATATATTTTATTTTTACACTTTTGTTTCCAAAAGTAGTCGTAGTACTTATTCTACTTATATTAAATACCATAGTAAACTTGATAATTTTTTTTAACATAACATACTTCAAAATATATAATTTATAGCGAAACGAATCTTGTAGCAATATCCAAACCCTTGACTATGCAATTGCTCATTTGCCATTGCCATCTCAATAATAAATCTATTTTGGCCTCTTGGTTGGATTCCTACAGCATAAAGTAACTAGGTGAGCTATTGCTCAGTGAGTCCAAACATAGCTCATAAAATAATTTCTAATCATAAGCATAATTCATTTATGCTCTCATAAAATAATTTCTAATCATAAGCATAATTCATTTATGCTTACTTATGAACTTCAATCATTCATTCCTTAAACTTATCATGAACTAAGGGCTCAAGTGTTCGCACTATATGCATAAGATCATCGTAACACCGAGATCATAATATTCTTGACTTGAATCTCCCCTTAGATTGGGAGTTCATGTGATACTTACATTACTTACCTTATTTAATGTATTATTTTATTAGTTCTTTATTATAGTGACATATCATACATAATGCTTTTAATAAGTGTACAACAAATGCATTTTATTTAATAATGTAAATAACATTTTTATTTAAAAACCTTTAATTTGACATTGTAGGAGAGGTTTGAAACTTACTTGGAATTGGCACTATACTTATTCAATTTCCTATTCCCCTTGCTACTTGATTAAGTGTCCTGCTTGTACAATATTCCGTTATTAGTTAACTTATTCACTACCCAGCTACACGTCGATCATGAAACTTAAACGTCCCTTAAGCTCCATATTAGTCTATTATTTTGTAAGTTATATAACTCGAGCATTCCCATAACATAACTTCTTTATTTATTGTTGCCTTCTTGACCCTAATGAGCTACAGAAAAATACTCGCTAAAGGACGTTTTCTTAATTTAGACGTTTGAGGGTTCATTTGAAGTGTTTTTGTGAAAAAAGACAATTTTATGTTAGATGGGTCTTTAAGAGCATTTTGAACTTGTTTAGTTAAAAATTCACATTTTTTTTGTTATTCAAAAGGATGTAGAAAAATCTAAGGATCGGTTTTCTTTTGCCAAAAAAATTCATTTCATCAAAATTTTACAGTTTTGGACTATAATATGAAAAATTTGAACGATTTTGCCCTTGGAACCAAAACTGACCATTTTATACCGTTAAGCTTAGTTTTTCACAAGGATCAAAACTCTCTAAAGTATCCAAGTCTATTTTTTTTTGTTTTAAAATGCTTTTCTTTAAAGGCCACGTTTTGAAATTTCATGATTAAAAATTCGTAACATTCATAACTCATAATCCAAGCGTAATTTTCATGAACCGTTTGCTAACTTTAACAGTTTTAGTGAGTTCTACGACTTTCTTATTTTAAATTTTCTCAAATTCTGACTATACAGTAGGGTTTTTGGCCCTTTTTCAAAACTATCACACATAAAACATAAACTTTTCAATTTGATCCCCTTAGAATTCACAAAACTTTGTTCATGAAAGTTGTTAATCTCATTGTTTTGGACAAATCTTGTGTTTTGGTTGAAACTAACTTGGCCTCTAAGACTACCAAAATCATCACTCTTTGAAAGTACATTAAAATGTTGTTTGAAAGCAGGCTTTTTCAAACTTTGAATTTAAACACTTAAAACCTTAATTACTAACATCAAGCATCATTACCTATAACACCTGTTATTTTAAATAGGTTTAATTATATTAAATTTAAACATTAGTATGCCAATTTAAATTTGTAAAATTTTATTTTCATTACAAATTTGCCTTATTTTATTTATTCTACCTATTATCTTTTAATTTTTCTATACATATTTTATGCAAAAATCCAAAATGCCACTACATTTTCCATTAATCACCAAAATGCCACTACACTTTCCACTACACTATGCTTTCAGAAGAAAACTTTCTCCCGACAAACATCTGTTAGACATGTATGCCTTAAGAAGTAAAAATGTAATGTGTTTTTGGAGACATTTTTATCAATAAAGAATTTATTTATTATTTATACACCAAAGCTTGTCCTCTTTACATTCGTATTTGTTGAATGTATGTTAAGCAAACAAAAGTCTGAGACTGTTGGTTTAAACCTTTAAGAATTGGGCATATGATGGACAGATTATGCAGAAGACATGATTCTTAAGGTGACGATCAAAATCATAAGATCCGTAATTAAGGGAATAAAGTTAGGCACTTTTTTCATGTAAAGATTGTTATGTTGTCTATATCCCTAATGGAAGATGGTTTTTTTTTTTTACCATCAGAGGTAGACCCTGCGAATAGAAACATTGGCATATTATCATAGGTGACGATGTCTTAGATTGGAGCATAAAGTGAATTGATTTAGATTAATAATTCTATCTCAGCAAATCGATTCACTTTAGACAATCATTTGTATTGTATCTTAATCTTGAGATAAATAGTGGGCCTATTGTCTTGACTTATGTCTTTTGATGTACCAAAGGATAACATCCACATTTTAATAGTGGTATGCATGCCGTTACGTTGGAGATATGACTCTTGATGGGTAGACCTGTTATTCATAGATATGGAATCCATAGCCCCTCTTTAGAAGTAATGATATTCTCTTATATGCGTTATCCTGTAATTGAAAAACTAGACCGCCCAACCATTTAGATACATAGTGTAATCCAATGGTATGCTGTCTTTGGATGGCAAGTTTTTCGATTGTGATTTAATGGAACATAAGATAAAAATAATTAGGAAGGTAAGACAAAACTTGTCCTTAAGCCGATTATGGATAATCCTATAGGGATACAATACACTATGATATGTCATAGAGACTTAACTATTTAAGCTTCATAATTCTATATAATTTGAAAGTGTAGCTCCAAGCTTTTAGTGGAGTTGCATTGGAGTTGATACTTATGAAATGTATATCTGGGATATTGGGTTTCATAATTATCAGGAGCTTCAAATATATAGGTCCATTTGATCTATTTTGCTAGCTTACAAAAATCCTATAATCACACAGCACGTTTTTCTAATAATTGGTGACTTATGTCAGATTTATGAGATTGGCTAAAATTCAGTAAAATCAGATAATTCATGTTTGTTTATCGATTGAATTAATTTTGTGATAAAATTTATTCAAGATAAACTTGTTGAATTATTAAGATTGGATAATTCTTGTTTGTTTATTTGTTGATTTAATTTTGAATAATTTGAATCAAGATAAACTTGTAAAATTATCAGAAATTCATTTATTTTCCTAGAGATTATCTAGATAAAGTTGTTTTAATTAGATAACTTCTCTATTTGGTTATTTGAATTAAAACTAAGACTTTATCTTATAGAATCTCAGGTGGAGAATAAAAGATTCGTTGGGATTTTAATCGCAGGTTTGGCATGTCCATCCTTAGGTTTGGCCTGCCGATGGGGGAAGTTCGGTATGCCGGTTAGATAGATCGACAGGCTGGTTGTATAATAAAAAGATCACGCGTTTTTACGTGAATTTTATCAGATATTGATCTTGATTTGATTCTGATTCAAAATTTTGAGGCCTTATTTGATAAGTATTGATTCTTGGACCCAACCTCTATAAAAGGAGAGTGAGTCTCATTATTATTAAGATCAGTTGAGAGATTAAAAGTGAGACGCTATCGATGAGACTCTAGACTTTCCTTAAGAGCTATTGTTCACAAATCATGAACTGTAGCTTTGGGTTCTCTTAATTGGTTGAAAGGTGAGTCACCTAGTGGAAAAGCTGAATGACATGAGCCCACATTCACTCTGATCGTGGATAGATAATAGCAAAGAAGACTAGTTAGTTGAGGCTCTTTTGGACCGTTACTTGTCTTCACGGATTGCGTGAGTTCTTCGGCACTCAAAGGTTAGTAAGATCTAGCTAATTTATGTATATAACATGTCAAACTTGTATTTTGAAAAATACTCCGATATAAAAAATTTTAAAATTTTATTGCGTACTATTTTTCCAACAATTGGTATCAGAGCCATAGTTTTTACATAAATTTATAAGTTTGTGATCATGCTATATGAATAAATTATGTGATCTTTATCTCTCATATGCTTAAATTTAATTTGTAGAGAGTTGGTACTCTAGGTTTTCATTTTTTTTTTGTTGTCATGGATTATATGGTGAATGTTTATTAATTAATTATAGTTAATTAAATTATTATTTAATTAATTAATTTATATCGGTTATGGTTCCTTAGAGGTTAGAATATGTATCTCTATTTTTTATGTAATTAAATGGTGGACTATCATTTCCATCTAGGAATTATTATTTAATTTTAAATTTGTAAGAATTTTGTAATTAAATAATCATTCGAAGAG
Organism: Artocarpus hirsutus; assembly: GCA_946598075.1. Taxonomy (NCBI): domain Eukaryota; kingdom Viridiplantae; phylum Streptophyta; class Magnoliopsida; order Rosales; family Moraceae; genus Artocarpus; species Artocarpus hirsutus. Next base: position 36,921 of record CAMOHE010039959.1, on the reverse strand, counting down.
AATGGATCTAGAAGATAGATGATGGCGTTTCTAGGTATTTTCTGAGTCTCTAATTTATGCTTTTGAATTGTTTAATATAAAATTGATGAATTGCATGAAAATTGTATTTTCCAAAAAGAGGCGATCTCTGCTCAGTTGGCATGCCAGAACTCTTGTTTTGCAGGCCAATGGTCGCAAGATCGGCAAGTTAGACTCTAGGGTTCGGTAGGCCGTCAGTGGAGCAGAAATCAGGTGACTCTGGCGGCAGGCCAAACTTCTGGTTCGACAAGCCAATTTGTCATGACCGGCAGGCCGACCTAAAAGGATCGGTAGGCTTGAGGGTCATGACCGGCAGGCCGATCATACAGATCGGCTTACCGACAGAGAGCTGGAAATTTTTTCAAAAAAAGGTGTAGTTTTTGAAATAGTTTTAATTTTATTTTTGGGATGATTTTGAGAAACATTAAATTTGGATATGACTGAAAATATGGAGTATTCGATCTATGCAGGATTGAAGACTTAAAGATGGGCATTACATGAATAAGGATACAGCTTGAGGATTCAAGGATAAAGAATCGATAAAATGTTTCGATTATTCTCTTGTAATCTTTGTTTTCTATTCTTTAGGGTGGAACCATAATATTACAGTTATTTATTATTATTTTGCTTATAGCTTTGCTTGATTGCTTTGCTTGTCTACATTATAATATGATTTGTCATGTATATTGATAACATGCCATATAGAATAGGGAGTGCTGCTTAATTAAAAATTATTCATGCATGTTTTTTAAAAATAAAACCTTGATTTCAAAAGATTAAGTGGGAGAAGGTTTTTGAAGAGAGGACCTACAACCTCCATCGTTGGTCCATAGATAGCACATGGAGATCCCAACCCCAAGGAAGGGATTTTATCATGTACTAGGTTGGATCTCTGAAAGGATAAGATATTTTAGCGTGGTTTATCGTTGATCACCCCAAGGTGACGATAATAAGCCATGGATAAAATATTAAAACAATGGTTATATACTTATATTAATTTTATTATTAACCTCCATTAGGAGCTCTGTTAACAAAATTAATGGCTAAAGAAACGATTATTAATATATGCTGGATCATACCGGTTCTGGATGGTATATATTAATCAAGTGAGGATCCATGTTCCTAATTGAATTTGACAAGTTGTTAAATTCTAAGTTGGGAATTATCACTATAAGATTGTGATTTTTTCAAGGTTATGACACATAAATTGTCATGCCCCAAAGTACGGGTCATCACATAGTGAATTAATTAAGTTAATTAAAGTAGATTTTTGATTAAAATTACCAATTAAATGTTTTGGAGTATTTTGAAAAAAGTGACGGTTTGAAAAACTTCTTAAAAACAATTATCGTTATTTTGAAATAGTTAATCATGAAATAAAATATTAAAGATAGTCAATCATGAGTCAGGCCTCACCGGACCCATATTAGTGCACACACATCGCATGGACAATAAAATATTACAATCAAAGTCCAATGTAAGAGATAAAAGTTTAAATAATACATGCCTTGATTTAAAATAAAGAAATAAGCTAAACAGAATTCTTACAACTTACGTGTTTGCCCTATTGCCTCCCTGTCTATCTTAGGCTGCAATCAGCCTAGAGAAAAGGTTTTAAAACAAATAAAGAAAATGTAAGCAGAAAGCTCAATAGGACTAAATTTTAGAAAACATTGATTTGAATATAAAATTTCGCATTCAGGAAAATATTTAGAAAACAAAATTTGATAAATAAATGAACAAATAATTTATTTAAATCGTTCTTACCAAAACAGTTCTTTGCTCATTTAGAAAGAATTCTTTTGTTTTTCTCAGGCAAACCATAAGTATCACCACCGTAGTGACCCAGTTGGGTTTCGGCACCCGCCCCCAAGGTCGTACTCTACACGACCCGATCTCTAATTATGGCATCATGCCCTTTTGTGTATTATATCATTATTTAAATCCCATATTGCCGAGTAATTTCAATTACATTCATAATTTGATTCATTATAAGCATTCATTCTTAGACAAGTGATGAAAAATACTAAGAAGTTTATCTAAACCGTTCCTTGAAATCTGTTTTAAAAGAAGTCATTTTGTAGGAAATCACTTTGAAGGAAATCATTTTGAAGGGGATCATTTTGAAAGAAATCATTGTGTGGCCCAAAAACCCCTTTTTGAAGACATTTAAAACATTTTGTCAATTATTGAAAACATTTTGAAAGAATCCTTTAGGGCCAAAATCATTAAAAACCAGGCTACCAAGAAAAATGTAGAAGTCCTACCTTGATATCCTACATCGTGACTGTAGACGTTGAATCTACAATCAAATGTTAAAATTTTAGATTGGGTGGTTAAGGAATTTGGGCCCTTAAATCACCATTTAATGGACCTGTTTGCTCGAATTAAGGTGCTAGGTTAGAGTGAAACAAATAAAATAATGCTAAAACAAGTATAACACACAAGATTTATAGTGGTTTACTTTGTTAAAGAAGAGCTACGTCCATTGTAATTCACTAGCATGTTCTGAGTACAGATTACAAGAGAGTAAAAAGATATGAGAAAGCAAAAGAATAGAGTTTTTGTATCTGTCTATGTGTCGTACAATGAAACAACCATCCTTTATATAGATGATAAGGAGGAATCGTGGCTCTAAACTGTCTAGCGGAGTGGGATAATGCTCTGTAAATAACTGCAATAGTAGGACACCTGTCAATTGGTGATAGGCTACAAGAATCACGCCTCACCCACGTTTCAGTCCATGACTACATGTATTATAACTGTTAGTTCGTGCTAATAACTGTCAGATCGAGATGATCGATCCAGTCGAACGAAGACGGGAAACAAGTACGAATTATCTTGAGCAATATAATTAAACGCCTTAAACCACACAAGATCATCAAACCAATTGAACCGTTAATTTGATTGGGCTTCAGCCAACAGGTTTTGTTGGATCGATTCGATTAGTATCAACATTGGGCCACATGAGCCCGTTAGCAATTTGGGTCCGACTAAATTGCACCCCAACAGTGACTCAACACTGCAATCCCAACCTGCTATATGTTACCTCCATGGATCACGAATGACCTTAAATGTAAACTAAGTTCATTAGTATCTAGCTTAGGATATGCTACACTATTAAGCTACTCATGGTGTCCTAGTGTACTATTTATGTCCGTTAAATCATACTATAAAGTTTAAATTCTCAATCTAGGTTTAAAAAGGTGAAAATGAATGTAAAACAACTATTTTTCCTACGGCTAGTCGACCTGTCGAATTCCCTGGTCTGGCTTGCCAAACTACACAATTCGGCCTATTGGCCAGGCAGGACTTACCTATCGAACTTTCCCAGGTTTGATCTAATGAAGGGATGAGTTCGGCCTACCGGACTCATGAATCTAGCCTACCGAACTTGAAGTTCAGCCTACCAAATTGGAAAAATCTAGAAAGTTCCAGATTTGAGTTTGAGCTTTGGCCTCTCAAGCTCAAATCTTCATTTCCAACCTATTTTCTCAATTCTTAGGCATAGAAGAAATTCATGTATGATAAAAAAAAATACTAAAACACTTTTAAACACATTTGAAAAAGAATTGCATAGAGATTTTTAAAGAAATCCAAAAATGAGAAAAATGGAGAAAAATGAAAAAACTTGATTTAAATTCATTTTTTATCAAACCGAACCTAGATTCTAGATGTTTTGAGTTCTACTAACTTAGGTTTAAGGTTTCTTAAGCTCATAAAACTTGATTCACAACGTTTCAAAGAAATTTAGAAAATTTTGAGCAAAATTTGAAAATTTTAAAATAAAAGAATTTACCTCGAATTGGAGCTCTAAAATGAGTTTGTGAAAGCTTAATCACATTCCTTGACCTCCAATCCAGTTAAGAATCAAAGCTTGGATTCAAAAATTTTTGAATCAAGGAGAGAGGGAAAGAAACGCAAAAAGAGAGAAAGGAAGAGAGAGAGAGTATGCTGAGAGAGAGTAAGAGAAAGGAAGGGAGAGAGATTTTAATAGAGGAAAATATGGTTTTGCAGAGTGAAAATCATGTTCCAACACATGGTTTTCCAAAAGGGGCATATTAAATATTTAACAAATTGTTTTGTTTCAAAAATTCAAAATAACAAATAAAAATAATAAGGAGTGATTAAAAATAATTAAAAGTGATACTAATTGGGGAATATTACAAAATAGTTAAATTAAGTTCAAACTTACATTATGGCACACTAATTCACCATTATCACACTAATTACACTGAATTAAAAATCGAGGTGTTACATAAACATATTTGTATGCTATACAAGATTGTGTTATCTTACTAAATTATTATACTATGTTTGCTTATGTTTGGTATATGGTTCTTTATTGTAGATTAAAAATGTCTAAAAACACTTTATCTTTAATACTTGATAAAAACCAGTTTACCGATGAGAATTTTAATGATTGAAAATGGAACCTAAATATCATCCTATCCTTTGATAAACTAATTTTTGTGCTAACCACACCATGTCCTCCCAAACCCACTAGGGAATCCACTTATGAGCAAATCCAAGCATATCATCACTAGAAAGTTACTAATGATCAGGCCCGGTATTATGTTACGGCTAGTATGAATAACATACTACAAGCTCAACATGAAGATTATGAGACTGCAAAGCAGATCTTGGAAAATCTTAAAACTATGTTTGGAGGCTAAGCCATAAAAAATCAAAAAAGGGCACTTTGGAAACTTTTAAACTACAAGCAAAAACCAGGGACATCTATAAAAGAATATATGATGTTGGTCATGGGTTACCTCGTTGAGGCTCAAACCCATAGAGCCAATATTGATGCCGAGTCATAGATGACTATGGTTTTTGGAACTCTGTCAAAGGAGTTCATCCTGTTTAGAGCATATTTGAGCAATATACAGGATGTGACCTTAATGGAGTTAATAAACCAATTATAAGAGTTCAAAAAAACTGATCAGGGAAACTCTTGCTAGTGGAGAGGTTGACTTGACAGTTGTATCTGGTTCCAATCCTAATCCGGGGAATGGAAGGAAAAAAAAGGCTGAGAACGGAAAGGTTGGGCACATAAAGAAGAATTGTAAGGACTTCCTTACCCAAGGAGGTAAGTGTGATCTTTTGGTTTTAAAAACTTGTTTGATTGAGGAATCCAGTGACACTTAGGTCATAGATTTTAGAGCAACTAATTATGTTTGTGTTTCTCTAGAGGGATTCTGGGAAACAAGAAGTTTGCTTCATTAAAACTTTACGTTTCGAATGGGCGATGGATCCTTGGTGTTGGCTGAAGCAGTGGGAGATGTCCATCTTTAATTTGATAAATATAGGAGTTTGGTTTTGCAAGATTGTTTTTTTGTTCCTAAATTTAGAAGGAATTTGATATTTGTAGCTTGTTTATTTAAAGATTCCTATTCGGTTTCTTTTAATAATAAAGTAGTGATCGTAAAAACAAATCTTTTATCTATGATGGGTGGATCCAAAAAAATCTATATTTATCAAACCTAAGATGGACTTACTACTAAACACTAAGGTAAATGGTAATAACTCTAAAAGACTTAAGACCTTTCACTCTAATGAGACTCATCTTTGGCATTTACGATTAGATCGTATTAGCCTGAATAGGATTCAAAGGTTGGTAAGGGATGGACCTTTAAGCCACTTAAAGGTAGAATCTATACCACAATGTGAATCTTGTTTGGAGGGTAAAATAACCAAAAGACCAGTCGGGTCTAAGGGCAATAGGGCCGAAGAGGTTCTAGAAATTGTGCATAGTGATGTTTGCAGATCGATGAGCATCTGGGCACGAGGAAGGTATAAGTACTTCATCACTTTCATTAATGATCACTCAAGGTATGGGTATATGTACCTCATGCACCACAAAAGCAAAACTTTTGACAAGTTTAGGGAGTTTTAGGCTGAAGTGGAAAAGCAATTGGGTAGACCCATAAAGGCACTTTGATCAGATCGCGGTGAAGAATTCCTTTTGGATGAGTTCTTAGGATGCTTATTAAAGAATGAGATTCTTTCCCAGTTGACTGTGCCAGGCACTCTGTAGCAAAATGGCGAGGCAAAGAGAAGGAATATGACTTTGTTGGATATGGTTAGGTCCATGATGAGTTATTCATCATTACCTTTATCCTTTTGGAGATATGTACTGCAAATTGCATGTTATCTTCTAAATGATATGCCTTCAAAATCAGTTCCTAAAACTCCTCACAAGTTGTGGAAGGGCAAGAAGACATCCTTAAACCATATTTGTATATGGGGATGTCCGGCTTATGTCTTATTTAGGGATGCGAATAAGTTGGAAGAACGTTTAGAAGTTTGCATGTTTGTAGGATATCCAAATGGGACTAAAGGGGGTTATTTTTATAACCCAAAAGGAAATAAAGTCATGGTTTCAACTCATGCAACTTTCCTTGAGGAGAGTTAATGGACGACTTTAAGCCTCAAAGCAAAGTGGAGCTTGAGGAGTTAAGGAGTGATCCAATTACCCCGAGGGTTCCGATAGAAACCACTCCAATCAGTGTAGGAAAACCAAATGGACCCGAACAACAACCTAAGGGGTTTCGGCATAGTGGAAGGATCAGACGTCAACCTAAGAGGTATATATTCAATGAAGAGGCCCTTTTGGCTGAACCAGATGCACATGACAGGAATCCTTACACTTATGTAGAAGCTATGGAGGATGTTGATTTGAAACTCTAGACAGAGGCCATGAACACATAGATGAAGTCTATGGAGACTAATTGGGTCTGGGAGCTTGTGGATCTTCCCGAAAGGGTAAAACCTATAGGGTGTAAGTGGATCTTCAAGAAGAAAAGAGGAGTGGATGGAAAGGTCGAAACCTTTAAGGCTAGACTAGTAAGAAAGGGTTACATGCAAAAAAAAAGAATCGATTACGAGGAAACTTTTTCGCTGGTAGCCATGCTTAAGTCCATCCAAATTCTCTTGTCCATAGCTACCACTCTCGACTACAAGATTTGACAAATGGATGTCAAGAAAGCTTTTCTAAATAGCTATCTTGATGAGTCCATTTATAGAGAATAGCTAGATGGGTTCAAGATCAAGGGTCAAGAGGGTAAGGTTTGTAAGCTGCTAAAGTTAATTTATGGACTTAAGCAGGCATCTCGTTCTTGGAACATAAGATTTGATCAAGTGATCAAGACTTATGGTATCTCACAAAATGTGGATGAGTCATGTATTTACAAACACATTAAGGATGGGAAAGTGGTTTTTTTACTACTCTATATAGATGACATTCTACTAATTGGCAATGACGTTGGAGCGTTGTCATTGGTCAAATTACGGTTGACCAAGCAGTCTAACATGAAGGACTTGGGTAAGGCTAACTTTGTTCTCGATATCTAGATTTTTTGAGATAGGAAGAACAAAATGATAGCTTTGTCACAACCTAGCTACATAGATAAAATTCTTAGTAGGTTTGCAATGTAGGATTCTAAGAAAAGTGGGCAACCATCTAGGTTTGGAATTATTCTTTCTAAGAAAGACTCTCCAAAGTCTGAGGAAGAAAGAGAATACATGAATAAGGTGCCTTATGTTTCAGAAATAGGTAGTCTCATGTATGTCATGCTTTACACACAACTGGATATTTATTATGCAGTCGAAATTGTGAGTCGATTTCAGGCAGATCTAGGACTAAACATTGGGTTGCGGTCAAACATATTTTCAAGTACCTAAGAAGGACTCAAGGGTATATGTTTGTGTATTCGGGTGAGGACTTAACTCCTCTAGGATATACTGACTCGGATTTCCAATCCTGCCTGGATTTGAGGAGATCGACCTCTGGTTTTGTGTTTACTCTAGGTGGTGGTGCCATTAGTTGGACAAGTGTAAAGCAAGATTGCACTTTAGAGTCAACGATAGAGGCCAAGTGTGTGGTAGCTAGTGATGCTTCGAAAGAAGCAATGTGGCTCCACAAGTTTTTTGGGGATCTTGAGGTAGTTTCTAGTATGAATAAGGCAGTATGACTATATTGTGATAACAGTACGGTGGTAGCCAATGCTAAGGAACCAAGATTTCACAAGAAAAGTAAGCATATTTATCGGAAGTACCATGTGATAAAGGACTTTGTCAAGGGTGGGCAGGTCATGGTGTACAAAATCGCATCAAAGGATAATTTAGCTAATGCATTCACGAAGATAATTACTGGAAGAGTCTTCGAGAGACATGTGGAAGCTATGAGGATGTGAGATTTGTCATATTTACTTGCTTAGTGCAAGTGGGAGATTGTTAGACATGCATGCCCTAAGTAGTAGAAATGTAATGTATTTTTGGAGACATTTTTATCAATAAAGAATATATTTATTATTTATATACCAAAGCTTGTCTTCTTTATATTTATATTTGTTGAATGTATGTTAAGCAAACAGAAGTCTGAGACTATCAGTCTAAACCGTTAAGAATTAGGCATATGATGGATAGATTATGCGGAAGACACGATTCTTAAGGTGACGGTCTAAATCATAAGATCCACAATTGAGGGAATAAAGTTAAGTACTTTATTCATGTAAAGATTGTTACGTTGTCTACATCCCTAACAGGAGGTGGTTTTGCTTGACCATCTAGGTGGACTCCGCAAATAGAAACAGTGACACATTGTCATAGGTGACGACATGTTAGATCGAGACATAAAGTGAATTAATTTGGATTAATAATTTTGTCTCGGTAAATCGATTCACTTTAGACAATCATTTGTATTGTATATTAATCCTAAGATGAATAGTGGGTTTGTTATCTTGACTTATGTCTTTTGAAGTACCAAAGGGTGACATCCACATTTTAATAGTAGTACGCATACTGGTACATCAGAGGCATAACTCTTGATGGCGTAGACCTATTATTTATAGATATGGAATCCTTAGCTCCTCTTTAGAAGTAGTGATATCCTCTTGTATGTGTTATCTTGTAATTGAAAAACTGAAGTGTTTAACCATTTGAATACATAGGTGTAACCAAATGGTATACTGTCATTGGATGATAAGTTTTCTAATAGTGAGATAATGGAACGTAAGATAAAAAAAAATTAGGAAGGTAAGACAGAACTTGTCCTTAAACTGATTATGGATAATCTTATGGGGATATGATACACTATGATATCTTATGAAACTTAGCTATTCGGGCTTCGTAATTCTATATAGTTCGAGAGTGTAACTCCAAGCTTTTAGTGGAGTAGCATTAGAGTTGATAATTATGAAATGTATATCTGGGATATTGGGTTTCATAATTATCGAGAGCTTGAACTATATAGTTTCATTTGGTCCCCTTTGCTAGCTCACAAAAATCCTGTAACGATATAGCGTGTTTTTTCAATGATTAATGACTTATGTCAGATTTATTAAATTGGCTGAAATTCAGTAAAATCAGATAATTCATGTTTGTTTATCGGTTGAATTAATTTTGTAATAAAATTTATTCAAGATAAACTTGTTGAATTTTGGGATCGGATAATTTTTGTCTGTTTATTAGTTGATTTAATTTTGAATAATTTGAATCAAGATAAACTTGTAGAATTATCAGGAATTCATTTATTTTCCTAGATATTATCTAGATAAAATTGTTTTAATTAGATAACTTATCTATTGAGTTATTTGAGTTAAAACTGAGACTTTATCCTATAGAATGTCAGGTGGAGAATAAAAGATTTGCTGGGATTTTTATCATAGGTTGGGCCTGTCAATGGGGCAAGTTCGGCATACCGGGCAAGCAATAAAAAGATCATGCATTTTTATACAGATTTTATCAGATATTGATCCTAATTTGATTTTGATTTGAATTTTTGAGGCCTTATGTGATAAGTATTGACTCCTAGGCCTAACCTCTATAAAAGGAGAGCGAGTCTCAAAAACCTTTACTTTGTCAAAATGACAAGATGTACAAGATTTGAATAGTCAGTTTCTAGACCAAATATGAAAGTGTTTTATTATTCTTAATTAAAAGAGATGGAACAATATTGTGAGAACTTTGTGGTTGTAATGTGAAAACGACCAATAAAATTTTTGTTAGGTAAATCATAATACTTAAGGCATATGCAATGATTTTAGACCTTAACGATGAAGACATTTAATTTTAGATGTTTAGATGCTAAATCTTTTGGTTATCTGAGGTTTTGTTAATATGAGGAAACAAAAATTATATAAGTGGGATTGTTGAGGATTGTAGATGTTCTTAAGTAGTAGTATCAATTGTCTTTACTAATTAATGTGATTTATGTAGGAAGACAAAAAGTATATTGATTTCAAGGTTAGTCATGTCCAAATCCTTGATGGTGTTAATAATGAATCTATTGACATATGTTGGATATTGGGATAAGATAAAGGTATATGTATTATTCGGCAAGGTTTTGATTAAATTGAATTATTGAGTTACTAAAGAATTTTGTTCGCATGGGGTGACTTGAATACCATTCAGAAGGATCCCTCATTTTTTTCAAAAAAAACCATGCTTATATCAAATTAGGCTTATTGTTTTACTCAGTTAATTTTCTAAAATTGGGCTTTAATTCTTGTACATAGAATTTTATAGGATTGGGCTTCAAATTTGTGTCTATTTTTTAACTCTGTCCAACATGTCAATGCCTGAAACAACCTGACCCATTCCAGCATAGAATATTTGGGCTTAGTTCAAACTCTGGCCCAACTCGATTTATATAGAAAAACCTCTGTCTTTCGTGCATGGCCTCTACATGTGTCAAGCATAGTGCCCCATTCTTTGTCTATATGTACATTTACTGTCAAAGCTCATTTTTCCGAGCTCACTCCCTCTTTAAATTTTTTATTCTCTCTCTCACTCTCAAATCCCCCCTTTTTTCTCTAGATCTTCTTCTTTCTCCCTCTAAAAATTTTCCAAAATTCTACAACTTTCTGCCTTGATTTTTTTTCCTTTCCTCTTTACTTTTTGTCTTCTTCTTTTTTTCTTTTTACCATGGACCTAAAGTACCAACATCTGACAAAGTACTTCCTATCACTTTCCAAGAAGTTCTTAGAAAGAAATGCAAGACTAAGATCACTCAAGTGTGGATTCTTATGCGTTTTGGCATCTCTAATGATGTGAGGATGCTGATAGAAGAAAAGATTCAACTGGGTGACTTCAATCAAAATGTCGACCTACTAGGTATGGGTATCAGCCGTAGTACGAAGAAAAGAAGAGCCTATGCCATCAAGGTCACATGTAACAAATATGGACGACATAATTGTAACGATAAATGTTTGCCTAAATTTGTGTCAGTAAATAGAGAGGATAAAATAAATTTCCGCCGGGTTGGACTTTCTAAAGAGAACTTGGATGATCTTTATGCATCTCTTTAGAAACATCTGAGTGGATATGTTTAAGTTGCAATTTTTGAGCTCTGGCCTAAATTTCATGCAGAAAGACAATGCCTCAAGAATATAACATTTTAAGATCTTATTTACCAAATCATAAGAAAACTGGATAGAGAGTAAATCCTCAATCCAAAGGGCTCGTTTACATTTTTTTTTTTAAATCGTTGCAGTAGGTGTTTCATAATTTATGTATATTTTCTGTAAAAAAAAAAAGAATCTTGTGTTTAGAGTATTTGTTTATTTTTAGATTGTCACAGTATGTGTTAAATAATTAGTGTCCCTTTTTTATTTTATTGTTTCATTTTAATAATATTATTATGTTAGGCACATCACATGTTGTATTGTAACATGTTTAAATTTTCAACTATTGTCTAGACGTTGCAGGATTTATGTCTTACTTTTCAAAAGTTATGTAGTAATTTATCATTTATGTCAGCTTTATACATTTGGAGCTCATTTGTCAAAAAGCCTATAGTCATGTTAGAGTGTCTTTGAGTCTTTTTTTTTTTTTTTTTTTTCAAAAGCCTATTCATTTCATAACTTGTCTATATCTTTTTCTTATTTTCTTACCTGCATAATATTTTGTTTAAGTTGTTAGATTACCTGTTTGACCTACTTCTGTTTCCTTAGTCTTTTTGCATTTTCATCTTCTTTAAAATTTCATTCAGGACTATAAGTTTAGGTAGAGCGGACTTAAAACAAAAAAAAAATCAAATAGTAAAAAAAAAAAAAAAGAAAAAGAGTCAACCAGTCATACAGACCAAACATGTTTACCTCCCATTCATACGAAAAAATCCAAAAGGTCTGTGTCTTCTACGGTTTTAGCCTGAGAAAGATAAAGTCTACTAAGAAGCTGTAAGACAATTAGGACAAGTCTTAGCACATAGAAAGATTAATTTAAGATATGGAAGTGGTAGTTTAGGATTGATGAAGAGTGTAGCAACAACAGCTCAGTCTAGTGATGTCGAAGTCCTAGTGATTATCTCTAAAGTCCTAGCAGAGGGTAATCTGTGTGGAAAAACTATAGACGTAGAAAAAGAGTTTCACGTGTTTGTAAACGTATTGATACCATGATAAATATCTCTGATGCTTTCATAGCTTTACCTGATGGTTTAGGCACCCTAAAGGAAATGGTCGTAATTAATAGTGGGAACCTATTGAGCCTCTACTCTAGACCCTTGGGCCTTTTGGATATACATGGTTTTTATGACGGTCTTTTAAAGTTTTTAGATCACGCTATGGAAGAAAACTTCATTGTAGAGTCAGGGCGACAATGTTACTGATTCAACAATTGAGGAAGTACTAGATAAGATGTATGTTATCCATTCTGAGTCTGACACTGCAACGCCCAAGCGTGATTAGGACTAAGGAAGTAGGAAGTAGGAAGTAGGAAGTAGCCATTGGATTTGAGCCTCTAGCTATAATCTTTTGGTTTTTTCCATAGCATGTTCGTCCATACCTCTTGTGTCTTGAATAATCGCTCTCCTCCACGCCCTATATTTTTGTGGCATGTTGTTGTTAAAACCTTTATATTCATTAATTATAGTATTGAGATGGCTTATATTAATCGGTACTCTCAAAATGCATCTTGTTTAAAGTTTGATCTTTTGTTTATTGATGCTTTTATATTCTCTATGCATGCATGATTAGGATAGTTGATTATATGGAGTGCTTTGTACTCTTGAAATGCATCCACATCATGTTTTGTAACACATGGAATTCTATTAATGTTTTGTAGGAATTCCAAAGTTAATTGTGAGAATGCTCCATAAGTATATATAATATTTGCTTTGAGTGTGTATTTTGAGAGAGAATAGTTGCTTATAGGAGGGTTCGTCAAATTTGTCTACAATTTCAGGTTCCTTTTAAACTCTCTATGTATTATTTTAATATGTGTTTTTGATATAAATACTTGTGTTATTTATTTTATTAATATTATGTTTTAAACTAGTTTTAGTTGAGATATGAAACCAATCATTTGTAGCTTTTTTTTTTTACTGAAAAAAGGGCTGCAAGATAAAATACACAAATATTCCTCTAGCAACATCCTTAATCTAATTATAAACCATGGTTCAAAAACAATAAACAACTGAAAAATGGCATGATCATTACATGCACTTCTTTGATCATATTCCAGGGCCCCAACATGGTGTTAAAATTTGGAGCCTATTAGCAATACTCTTATCATGATATTAGGCATTTAGAGTAAGTTTGGTATTTTAAGAAATTCAATAGAGATATGATGACCTACGTTGGAGACAAATAATATTGATGGTGTAGAGTTAGTAGTGAAAGCATAATGGTTTGTGATCATTACTTGCGCCATAGATTTAGAATTTCAAGCACAAAATTCTTTTTAGGAGGGTAAAGTTGTAATACTGTCATTTTAAAAGGATATTAATTGTATTAAATTTCATTATTAGTGTGCCAATTTGAATTTGTAAATTTTTATTATTACAAATTTACCTTATTTTATTTAATCTACCTATTATTATTTTTTTAAAATTTTCTACATATATTTTATAAAATTACCAAAATGCCACTAAACTTTCCATTAATCACTAAAATGCTACTTTGGCATTGTGCTACTATGCTTTCTCCCAACAAACTTCCCCCTTAATTCACCAATTTTTAGATAATATCAACTACTCCTTCAATCGTGAATGTCTACCAATTTGATAAAACAATCAAAACTCTCCCTCACTTTTTCTTCCTCCCACACGCCCGTTTCTCTCTTTTCTTTTCTTTCTCCTTCTTTTTCCTTTGCATTTCTTCTCCTTCCTACGGCAGAACAAAAAGAACCCATGAAACCAAAGTGCCTAAAACTCTACCATTTTCACTATGAATCATAAAAACAACCTCATAGCAACACATAAAGTAAGGAAACAAGGGGATTTTGGTGATCTAATTAAGTTTTTTAAGCTTGAATTTGAGGTAAAATTTTAAACCTTAAACTTTGATTTTAATTTATGTTTTGAGTATGAAATTTGTTAGAAATTAGTGTTTTGATTATTTTGGATGAATATACACTGTTTTACATTTAGATTTTTCTTAGAAGCTTGATTTTTTTGCTTGGAGTTAAGTAAGAAAGAAGTTCTAGTCCTTATAGAGAAAAACCCAAGAGAAAAATGACATTGTTTGGGAAAAACAACATCAAAACTGAAGAAAAAGAATATGTGTTGTTTTTCAAAATGACGTTGTTTTCCATGTCTTTTTGTAGAGATGGAATTAAAAAGAAATTTTTAATACAAGGCAAGATTAGAACCCTAACCTGTAACTAGAGTATCAAGATACTGTATCATTGGGACAAAGGTAGTTGTTTGAGAATTTATGTTTTGGAAATATTAAGTATGTTTGTTGTAAAATTTATAGTTTCAAATAATTTTGTTTTAATGAATATAAAAATTTTTAATTGTTTTATTTTTGAATATTTTAAAATCGAATTATTTGTTTTAAAATCTACGTTAACATATTTTGCACCAAAATAAAATCCAATTTTATTTTCCAAAATTAGTAAAATTATGTTAGAAAATTAATGACCATGTTTTGAGCATATTAATAATAAAGGCACACTAATAAAATAAATTGACACAATTATGGAATTAGTATTTAAGCTAAATTTATGATTTTTATACCATTAAGATTAAGGACATAGATGGAGCTTATGTGGTAGTGGTAACAAGTTAGAAGTTATTTGTCAATAATTTGCTAATGAGGTAGGGATTCTACTATTTAATTTTCGTGTGGTTTTATTAATTAAAATTGATTATTTGTTTTACAAGATAATTTATACATTATTATGTTAATGTTTTATATGTATATTAATATGAAAAACAATACTCTAGACCCATCCTATTTTAAAATACAATTTTGAAAAATATGGTTAGATATTATAGACTCTATATATATCGGTAAGAATAAAGAGAATGGTGAGACATGAAGAAGGTAGTGGCCATGCTCTTAGGCACGTATATCCTAAAAGATAAATACAAGGAGGCGTCGGTGCTCCCTTGAGTTGAAAGTCCCTGAAGGCACGATACATGAAACATTTTAGTGAGGATCTGGGACTCGATGTCCCCTCACCTGACAACTTTCGGATCGTTAATTTTAAGTTGTCAAGCGCGCCCTTTGGGTTTACGTTGAGTAGAGAGACGTGATTCTCAATTTTGTTGTGGATACTGAAAAACATTATTTGATTGTAAATTATATTTTACGTTATAGAAACATGGTAAGGTTTATTTATAAGGTATCCACCATATATGAATATAATGAAATTGTTATAAGATAAATAATATTATGTTTGGAAATGAACTAATGATGCAGCTTTAATATGGTAAGTAATAAAACCAAAAGGTGGATATGGTTTTTTTACTGAGCATGTTGTCACTCATCCCCTATATTTTCATCTTTTCAGGATTTATAAAGTACGAGGTAGCAATAAGAAACAAAGTAGTCATATCCAATTGGAACCACTTCATTTGCTAAGAATGTTCCTAATTATGATGTAAGCAACTTAAGTTCTATCTATGATTGTATTAAGTTGTCTTGAGGATTGGAATAATAATGATGACAAATTTATAATATTAAATTAAAGGTGTTATATTAAACTATAGTTTTGTTGTTTTTATGTTTTCTTTAATTTGATAGATTTCGTTTATGTTCTGGACAAATTTTTTTTGAAGTTTTATTCTATATTCTCATTTTTAATTTAATTTATTAAAAACTACTAACCTCTACTTAGGAGCGTTATATTGCCATACATAAAACATGTCATATAATCATGCCATAAAATCCATTTAAGATACCATGGTCTATACTTAAGCAAATGCATACCAAACTTTCATGAAAAACAACAAATTTCAAAGTAAAGGATTAAGCTTTTTACCAACTATTTTGCAAGCATTGTGATCCATCACAAGAAGGCTTGATTTTGACAAATTTCCTTGATCTAAATCATGACAAAAATTCCCCATCAAAAACTCAAGAGAAAACAACTAAAATCCACATGAAAAAGTTTGGATTTTACCATTGAAAAGTTGCTAATCTTGAATCAAAACCCTTGAACTTGTTTTAGAGCTTGATTGGAATTTTTATTTTTTAAAAATATTTTAGGGATTAGTGGGAGGGGCTATTGGTTTTGCTAGAGGGAAAAGAGAGTTGTCATGTTTCTAATTTTGCATGAAAATGATAAGAACAAAGTGAGATTTTTTCCCCAAATGAACACCTAAGCTTGTGATGACAACACACAAGGACTAAAATGAGAAGAAAATTGCCCCCAAAGATAAGGCCAAAACCAAATTCACCTTAAGAGAGGATGTGGCCGCTTTTCCACCCTTTAGAGGGCATTTTGGTGGGTCCCACAACTTTTACACAGTGTAAGTTTACACTACACTGTATTTTTTCTATACTGAGTGTATAATTAAGGAGATATTTGTCTTAACAGTCCAAAATTATACTGACTTACTTTTTATCCATATTGAATAATTCCTAACACAACATTTTCTTTATTCGTGTTTTCACTTTATCTGTATATTTACACTATATTGTGCCTTTGTTCACTACTATGTGTCTTTTTATACTATATTCCAATAACTGTTGGATTGTGAACACAAAAATCTTTACTAGTAAACTAACTAGCAATAGAAAATTTTAATACTATTTTGGACCATGGCATGATTTTGTACTTGAATTAACAACGTTATTCTTCATAAATTTATATCACAAAAATTATAATTAATGTGACATAAATTTCATTTTAAAAGTATTTTATAAATTTTTAAATAATTAAAGTCACAACATTGGCACATTTAAAATACTCTAAATTGCATAAAATCACATACATGATGTACATTAATATTTGTCATAAATATTTCATATTTTATCGTAATTTTACAAAATACCATTTATTAAGGAAAAATTTATTGTTTAAATCTGAATTAATTTTATATTTAAATTAATGATTTTTTTTGTACATTACATTAAGGGCTAGGGTTTGATTTGGGGCTTAGTGTTAATAAATTAATTTAGGGTAAAATTGAAAAACGACATACTTCGAACTTCTAAAAATTTTAAAAAATCTTCATTAACAAATTAATTAAATATGCTACTTGCATATATTAGTTTTTAAAATATGCTATATCATATAATTTCTCATCAAAATACTCCGATTAGCCACTAAGAAGCCCTATTATTTGCAATCTTGAGTAGCCAACGAGCAACCCATGTCATTTGTAATATCTTCTGATTAGCGAACAAGGAGCCCATGTCCTTTGTAATTTCCGATTACATTATTAAAGCAAATTAAAAAAAAAAAACGTTGTGTTGCTTGCCTTGGGAGTACGAGGAAAGAGCGAATAGAGGAGGAGAAGGCATGTGGTATGGAATTTAGAGAAATCGTTTTGTCATTTTTAGTTGTCTTCCAGTCATAAGTTTCAAAGCCTCCACAGAAATGGTAAAATTCAAAAACTCCACTCTAAAAGTTGTATTTCTCTGCTACACCTTTTTAACGTTTTCAAGAACTTTTAAACAATTAGTGAGAGAAAAACATTGAGGATTAAGTTGTCACTAACAGCAGTTTAAGGCCTAACTTTGCTGAGACTTAAAAAAGATAAAAAAAGAGAATGAGAATAAAAAAACAGATTTTTGAAACTTTTTAAAGTAAATAACTTGTTTTAAAAATATTTGTATATGTTAGATTTATTATATATACAATTTATTTACCTCTTATTTATAATGTGAATAAATTATTTACACAATAAACAAAAGATAAATAAATTATTTATACAATAAACAAAGATAAATAAATTATTTACATATTAAGCCTATTTATTATGTAAAACAAGAATTATTAGCCAAAAAAGTGCTTTTTATTACAATTTAAGTAAGAAAAAGGAATTTCAATCATTTTAAGAAAAACGAACCGGATCATTGTTGCCTATTGGTGATGGTTCAGTTGAGAGTTTGAGGCCCAATCCGTGTTGACGTTTGCTTAGTTGCTTTTACACTTTTCCCGTTCTGTCGTGTGGCAACAACCCCGGAGGCAGCTGCCTCCTCCTCCTCAGCCGTACAAAAACGTTTCATGGGTTGCCATGAAAATTATAAACTGCTCTTTCTTTTCTCAGTTGTCAAACAACTTTGTTCATTGTGCTGTCCCGCAACTAAAAGACCAAAAACGTGTCTGCTTTGTTTCGACTCCTCATAGTCAAGAGACCCCAAGAACTCAAAGCTCAAGTTTTAAAAACCAAACCCATTGACGAGAGAGAAAAAAAGGGAAATAATAATAGAATGCCCTTAAAGTTGTCTTTTGCCCACATGAAGTTATCTCAAGCTCCACCTGGTTCTGAGGTATGGAGGTTTGCGTCTTATGCGAGGGATTCTTCAGAATATCACAAATCTCGCTTCAAGCTTGTAGGACAGTCTTTTGGTGGCAGATGGAAGCTCAACGACATTAAAGCTAGTAAGCCCTTGTCTTTTTTGTCAAATAATTTACTTTTTTAAGCTCTTTACTCTTTATGTTTCTTAATTGTCTCACTTTGTAAGCTTATGTAGCTATTGGGTTTTGATGTTTATGATGAAACAAATGATTGTGCAAAAGTCCAGAGGGAAGAATTTCTAGTTGCTCCTATGTCTTTGAGATGAAAAAGAAAAGGAAAAAAAAAAAAAATCAAGCACAGGTTTATCATGAATATAAATCAAAGTCCTAAATGTAAGAGGATTGTGTTGACTGTGTGGAGGCTGCCCTCACAGTCACACGGAGTCAACACGTGGATTGATCTTTGCAGTAAGGTCGACATGGGGGCAGTAAGGTTGACATGGGGTTGAAGAGGTTGGCACATGTATTTGGGGTTGCCCTAGTTTTGTTTATATTGGGGTCGCTGGTTTTGGGTATCGGAATTTAAAGGGGAAAAAACACGGAGCCTGAAAGGGCAAGGCAACTGCTGAAAGTGAACGTAGCACTCACATCAAGGGCGAACCCACTGTAGATCATGTGCTTGCATATGTCTTTCGTTATTTTATTACTCTCGTTAATGGAGGATTAGGGCTTTAATCTGTAATAGATTGGGAATTCTGTTCTTTCCAAGTTCCTTACAATTAACTCTTAATTTTATGGACCTTTGTATTAGTCATGCACTCTTGATTATGTGACTAAAGATAAAATAATGGGGACAAAAAGTAAGAAAGTGGGGCTAAGTTAAATGTGTTATCAACTGCTATGTAGTTAACTTAAGCAAACTTTTAGGAGTGTAGAATATCAAGTTGTTTTGTCTCCTCTGACACTTCTCTAGGGATGTCAATATACCATTCTCTATTGCAACAGATTGATGCTCGTGCAATTGGTTCTTGTATATGACCTTGAAAAAAAATAAAAGAAGAAAAAGTTAATGGCATGTTACACCTTGTACGTGATAGTTTTCTGCAAAAAATTTAGCGTTGAGTTTAATGACAAGTATTCTATTATTGTACATGTAAAATATGTTAATTTAAGCATAAGGTGCACTGTGATATATCACTTAGTAATGCTTATTTGGGGCTTAATATTTCACGAAACCTAGCAACCTACCTATCTTCGAATTTGTTTTAGTTCTGGTTGTAAAAAATTTCATGCTTCTTGACAGATATAGTGCAAGATAAGTTGAATCTATTGTTCCTAAGGACCCAAAAATTTTTGAATGAAGTGACGTCTCCACTGGTAAGACCTAGTCAGAGTAAAACCCCTGTTCCGGAAAATGCTATTGATGATTCAGTGATGGAGGACATATTTGTGGCAGAGCAAACTATTGATAGCAGAATGCCACAAGGAATTCTCTCTCTAGCTGCCGTTGTATCTATTGAGCAATTTAGCAGGTGAAAATATGTTGCAGTTACAGCGTTATGCTTGAGGTTTTTACATTAGTATCCCTTATAGATTCAGTTTATGTACAGTAACAATGTGATTAAAGTTCTTACATTGCCAATTACTGTATGGAAACATTTTATTACTAGAGAAAAAAATAATATGAAAGGAGGAAGAAATATACTGCATAAACAAAAAATATGACGAGAAAAGAAACTGGACAAACTACATAAGAAAGGTAGTTACTTGCCTCTACAGTGATACATTGAAAGAATCAAGTAGAATTTATTTAGTGGGGGACCCATTCACAGGACCTGTCAAATGAATTTTTTGTTTACAAAAGATATGGAAAGTTTTGTTTACAAAAGATATGGCATACTTAACAGGAGAACAAAAAATTGTTATCCAGATTTGGCTTTTGATTCTTTGACATGATACTGGAACAAAATAACTCACAAAATCGTCAGAAAAAGGAATTCCAAACACTAATTTTAGACCATTTTGGCAATGCGTCCAGTTAGTTTCTGCAAGTAGTTTTCAAGATTATTCTTTTCTGATTTTTGGTGGATTGTCTGTACAAGGCTCTCAAATAGAAGAGGACACAAATTCTATTAAATTGGAACTTTGTCATGTTGATTTTCAAATCTTTCGGTGAAACAGACTATTTGAAAAAGATGTTATCGCTTATGAACTTGAAAAATTGATTTGAGGGAGCAAAAGAACACCATTGTTAAAAACATTAAAAATAAAAAAAAAATAAAAAATATAAAAACTTCATAATGTTAATTTTCATGCCTAATGCCTTTTGTGATTGAACATATGTTTTACTTGCTGCTTAATGTGTATGTATGACTTTTTTTTCTCTTTTTTCTGTTCTTTTTTTTCTCTTTTTTCTCTTTTTTTGCTACTAACGTATATGTATTGACTTTGTTACCGTTAGTTTGGACCTTTACGTATGCTATCATGTGAGCAACTTTTCTGTTTCTCAACACCTTGTTATGCATACAAGATAAAGTGATGAGGACATGATCTGACTGTCTGAAGTTAAAATTTGCAGGATGAATGGATTGACTGCTCAGAAAATGCAGAAAATCTTTAAAGCACTTGTCCCTGAACCTGTATATAATGATGCGCGCAATCTGGTCGAGTACTGCTGCTTTAGGTTCTTGTCGCGGGATAGTTCTAATGTTCATCCTTCACTTAAGGTCTGTGGCATTTAGTAGCAGGGAGTTTCTTATATTTCATGCCTCCTTGTATTCCCCTTCTCTGTTTGTATTCCACTTCTCTGTTTCTATTGACAGAGTTCTGCCCTTTTTTATTTTGGTAAGATAAAAATAAATATTCTGTAACCTGAAGTCTTGAGCGTTTCTTCTGGTCCTTTTCTGTTTTCTTTCGTCCTTATGCTTTTCAGTAGCTGTATGCTATGGTACTATTGTACTTATGGAGAAAGTATTTTTCCCTTTTTTTTGGCCTTGGATACCATTGGTTTGTGTACAGGAACCTGCGTTCCAGAGACTTTTATTCATAACAATGCTTGCATGGGAGAATCCTTACTCTGAAGAGCCTTCAAAAGCTTCGGGAAGAGCTTCTTTTAAGGTTCATACATAACCCCTCAGGCTCTTTAGACCTTTTGTTGAAAAATGTTGTCATACGTGTATTTTGTGGACATTTTGAAAGGGCAAAATTCTCTGTATCATTGTGGACTTCTATGGATAAGCTTTTGCAGATTATCCTCTCTCTTTAAAAGTGCTCAATTGGATAGATCTGAGAGGATAAGCTGGCAAAAATGAAAATTTCAAATTTCCACCAATCTTTCTGTTTTGGTAGGTATTTAATGCGTCAAGCTTGGAAGACTATTTTATTTGGAATATTTTATAAGCACCCGTTGAACTCTGCCTTTTTTTTTTTTTTTTTTTCAAATTTCATGAATTCGCTGCATAATAATGAAGTCTCAAAGTAGTTAGTTTTATAGATATTGTTCCTCCTTGCTATTGTAGGGGATGCTTGTTAGAGAGGAGGCTTTTGTCCGTATAGCTCCTGCTATTTCCGGTGTGGCTGATCAGTCAACAGCGCATAGTCTATTTAAGGCTCTTGCTGGCAATGAAAAGGGCATCTCGTTGGGCTTGTGGCTGACTTATATCAAAGAACTTCTCAGGTGAGCCTAAAATTTTAACAACTTGTATGCTTTAGTTGTATCTTTGCTTATATATTTTAATATATGGTCTTTGGTAACTTCTGTAAGTAGTTGTACAACCTAATCTAAATTATGTTTTTGGCTTTTGTGCACCGTTGCCCCCTGAATTTCTTGTTTATTGCCAATGTGTTCTCTAAACTATTTGTATTTGGGAATTATATCCTTGAATTTAGAAATACGTGGCAAGGACACCCCAATTGATGTGTTAATTTTTTTGATGGAGATTGACATGTGACATGCACATGGTCATGGGTCGTTAAATTTATGGCATGTGGTGTTATGCTTAAAGGAGCTCATGTTCCACTAGTTTACATACAGGGTGCACGAAAGGCGGAAATCGTACCAAATTCAAGAGTTTTCCCACCTTTCTGATGAGAGAATCTTATGCATTGGGTCCAGCCAAAAGCAGCCCATTCTAAAATGGGAGAACAATATGGCATGGCCGGGGAAAGTTACTTTGACTGATAAAGCAATCTATTTTGAGGTATTTCATCATTCAATGATTAATTTTCATGTATGATTGCATTGTCGGATACGCTGCTTGAAATTTGTCGAGGCAAAACCCGTGTCCAAAAGAAATATACACAAATAAAACCTTTTACAATGAAACTATTTTTATGGTTTTGAGGCTAAAAAAGGCTTTCTTAGTTACTTTATCATATATCTGTATTTTTTAATACTCCATGCTAAAGTTTACAGCATGGGCAAGTAGTTTTTTAAGTTCTCTTCTTTCAAGGACACCCACCTCATTATAGCATGCTTTAGGAGCTTTAATGTTTTAGTCAAGACAAAACTAGGTCCTCACCCGAGTACACGTGTAAGGTGTCCCACAAAACTCGCTTCCTTTAGCTGCTTGACTTGGATAAACAAACCCAGCAAGGAGAGGCAAAGGCTCACTCTGCATGCCCCAGTCACTTGCAGCATTTGAGCTGCATTCCAACCCTCTTGATCAGACTAGCCAATGAGCAAGATCACAAGAAATCTTCTCTCCTTCAAATGACTAGCCACACTAGATGTAAATGCAGTTCTCGGCAGAAACTGGAAACTGGATTCTTTCTCCTTCTAAAATGTAATTATCCACGTGTCACTGTTCCATAACTCTGTATCCCCTCTGCATAAAGTGACGCATTTTAATTAAGCGAGATATGGTTTGAAAGTCAAACTGAAGTGGTGCGAGGAAATGGGGCAGGTTTTGTGTTCAGGACCGGTCCCTTTACTTGGAGTCCGTCCTCTTGGCCTTCAATGCCTATATCTCGTTACTACATCTGCTAGCTGGATCATTTTTTCTACTGACGCTGCGCAAACCTTATACAAACCGTGCTTTAGCGAAAAGTTCTCAAACAAACTCTCTTTATTTTGCATCCGTTTGGTTCGGATTTTTAATTCTAGACTGGACTGGTTTACCCCCTATTCTAGGTAGTGTGCGCAGATTAGATGTAACATGTATCCTCAAATGGTGTCTCTTTCCGGTAAAGGGAAATTCTCTTATAGTCTTTTTTAAGGCTCACAAGTTACAACATGTCTCCGTAGCAATTAACCAAGCCTTATTTTTGCACTCTAAAAGGTGAGTGGTAATCTTTCACTGGCTTCATGATTGAGAAAGTTGGCCAAGTTATAGTTTCCCTTACCCAGATTAAAGTCCTCTTTTGTTTTATTTGGCAGTCTTTTGAAATAATAAATGTTTTTAATTGTGGAACAGGCAGTTAGCATATTAGGGCAGAAAGATGTCATAAGACTGGATCTTACAAGACACGGGACAAAGGTTGAAAAGGCAAAAGTTGGGCCGCTGGGTTCCGTGCGCTTTGACTCTGCTGTCTCTATATCATCTGGTTTCGAGTGAGTAAGCTTCTTTAACCTCTCCTCATGGAGTAACTTCACTTGATTTTTTCTACTTTTTTTTCACCTTATCTTAGCCCCACTAAATTCGTATGATTGATGAGAGATGGTTCTGCTTTAACCATAAGCAGACAATTCTTTTTAATTCTTTTAAATACTTCTGTACAGGTCAAAAACATGGGTGCTGGAATTTGTTGACCTGGGTGGTGAAATGAGGCGGGATGTATGGCATGCGTCTATCTGTGAAATTATTACTTTACACCAATTCATCCGTGATTATGGACCTGCCGATGGTGATGAATCGGTATATAACGTCTACGGTGCTCACAAAGGACGGGACAGAGCGACCACGAGTGCCATTAATAGTATAGCCAGACTCCAAGCCCTTCAATTCATGCGGAAGATAGTTGACGATCCCATCAAACTTGTTCAGTTTTCGTACTTAAATTTGGCACCTTACGGTGATGTTGTCTGCCAAACTCTAGCTGTAAATTACTGGGGTGGACCCCTTGTTAGAAAGGTTGTAGATACCCAAACAATTCAAACAAGAACTTCCAGTGAAGTAGGTGAAATTAATAATCACGTGTTCGATATAGATGGAAGCATTTTCTTGCGGAAGTGGATGAGGTCCCCATCTTGGTCTTCTAGTGCTTCCATTGCTTTCTGGAAGAACTCTTCATCAAGAGAAGGGGTGGTGTTAAGTAAAAACCTAGTTGTTGCTGATGCAAGTCTTGTAGAAAAGGCGGCAGAAATTTGCAGACGAGAATATGAGGTGGTTGAAAAAACGCAGGCTACAATTGACGCCGCGATGCTTAAAGGGATACCTAGTAATATTGATCTTTTCAAGGTTAAGCTGCTTAACTTATTATTTCTTGACTTCTTGCTTGAGTGATGTTTGCAATTTCTTAATTTACAAGAACATGACCCAACATGTCACTTGACTTCTTGCTTAAGTGATGTTTGCAATTTCTTAATTTAGCCTTAAATATTTAATTGTCGAAGTTCATAAATACAATTTCACTTTGTTTAAGGTATCCAAACTTTGCAGGGAAAAGATAAAAAAAATGAAATGTTAAATGTTATAACTTATCATGACAATGCCTTATATTTTTCACTTTCCCCTCAAAATATGAAAACTTTACTTGTTCTATTTTAGAAATAAATATGAATAAAGTTGGCGTTTTTTTTTTATTCAGGAACTTATGTTTCCTCTGACTATAATTGCCAAGAATTTTGAAAAGCTCAGGCGCTGGGAGGAGCCACACTTGACTGTTTCTTTTCTTGCCTTTACATATGCAATTATTTTCAGGTAGATTAGATACATTGTTTGTTAATATTACAAATCAGCAATCCTATTTTTCACATTTACGTACAGACTTATTCCTTTTGTTTTCTGAGCTCATGTGTTGATTTTCCTTTTCAGAAATTTGCTGTCATATGTGTTCCCTACATTGTTGATAATTTTAGCGGCTAGTATGCTATCATTAAAGGGGCTAAAGGAGCAAGGCCGCCTTGGACGATCCTTTGGAAAAGTAACTATTCGTGATCAGCCACCTTCAAATACAATTCAGAAGATTATAGCGGTAAAAGATGCCATGGGCGATGTTGAAAGTTTTCTACAAAATCTTAATGTCACACTTTTGAAAATACGTACCATTATCCTCTCTGGTCAACCGCAGGTATATTTTCTCTGACATGCAATTTTACAGGGGTCTTTTTTTTGGGTGAATGTGTCTTTGCGTTCTTATTTTTTGCATTTTACATGTTTTATGTTCCCTAGGTGCACATAACTTGAAAACAAAAGGATTTATGCTATCTGGACTCATTTATGATTGCGATTCCCATGATAAAACAGCAGTGATTCGCAATTAGCCACATGCGTGACATGCCTTTTGAAATTGTAGAAATCAAAGTAGGAATCCTCAATCCTACTCTCATGTGTTAAAAAATTGTTGTCTTATGAGATTGCCTCATTTGTTGGTTGAAGCTGTAGGACATAGCTTGACTGTTTTCTGTGTAGTTCATTCATTTTGTACTCCTTGACACCTAGTTGCTTTAGTGTTTTTGTTTAAGTTCTATTAAAACATCAATGAACTTTGTTTAATTCTCATTTATTGGTCTGGCTTGTGATCAGTTACAAATTTATATGCAAATGAACTTTCGTCAGGTAACAACTGAGGTTGCTCTGGTCTTGTTATCTGGTGCCACTGTTCTCCTCACGGTCCCTTTCAAGCTCGTTCTTGTGTTTCTTGTCTTCGATCTCTTCACACGGGAACTTGCATTCCGAAAGGAAATGGTGAGAAGGTTCATGACTTTCTTGAAGCGGCGCTGGGACATGGTGCCTGCAGCCCCGGTTGTTGTATTACCGTTCGAAGGGGATGAGTCGAGATCAGAACCTCAAAAACAGGAAACCAAGGACCAAGCCAAGTTAGAAAAAAGAAGTCATAGCAGCAACAACAATCTATAGCAGGGCAGTTTCCTGGTAAAGAGTTCTACAACCCCATTGCTAGGAACAATAATAATAATAATAATAAAAAGAAAATAACTGACCCATCGTCTAATGTAGAGATCAGAGAACATTCAATGCTATAGTCATTTAGAATCTTCAATATTGCGGAGATAGAAATGTTTTTGGAGAATTCTGTGGTAAGGTCTTTAAAAAAACGGCAGCAGCAATTCATAGTTTTAAAGCATCACATCACGTCAACATTGTTTATGTTAGATAAAGAAAAGTATAAATTAAGAGTACTTGGTGTTAACAGTTCAAAACTGTGGTTATCATTTTTTTTTTTAATTTTTTCCTCTATACCCTACCGGAGAATTCTCCACATTGGTATGGATCTGAATTTATTGTTTTTTGAATACTTTATGCTCCTAGAAAAATAAACAAAAGATAAGGTGAATAAATTTACCATTTTCTTACCAGAAAAGGAAAAGAGCACTATTATCCGGTTGGACACTTGGGAAAGAGGTTTTACATATGCGTATCTGGATATTTAAAAAACAGGGGTTGTGGGGGATGATGAAATGATATTTTGTATGTGGTAAAGTAGATATGCTTATCTAGATATATATTTTTTAAAAACAGAGGTGTGGGGGATGATGAAATGATGTTTTGTGTGTGAGAAAGTGATGTGTTTATATTTGATAATAAGCCAAAAAACGAATTTTATTTATGATTTAGGGTTAGTTTCATGAATAAAAATAAGGGGCAAAAATAAGACTTTTGAAATATCAGAACTAAAATGAGACTAAAAGTAAAGCTAAGAGACTATTTATGAAACTAACCCTAAATCATAAATAAAATTCGTATTTTAGCTTCTTGTCAAATATAGACACATATCTTTGCTACATACAAAACATCATTTCATCATAAATAAGTATTTCATGTATGTGGTAAAGAATATATATATCTAGATAAGCATATGTACTTTACCACATACATGAAATACTTATTTATGATGAAATGATGTTTTGTATGTGGTAAAGTTATATCTTTATATTTGATAAGAAGCCAAAACACGAATTTTATTTATGATTTAGGGTTAGTTTCATAAATAGTCTCTGAGCTTTACTTTTAGTCTCATTTTAGTCCTGATATTTCAAAAGTTTTATTTTTGCCCCTTATTCTTCTATCAATTTGATGTTAAATATTTAATAAAATATTCTTAAAATGTCACGCTTTAGTTTTTAATCTATTACTTTGTTTTATGTTTAATCTCTAATCTATTACTTTGTTACTTTGTTACAATTTACTCTTTAATCTAATATTTATATACTGTTATAAAAAATTCATTTATCTTTTTCTAAATTAAATTTCATCTTACCCTATGATAATTTTTTCAATTACATGCATCAAAATCATTTTATTTAATTTTTCAAATTTTAGTCTCTAATAACTTTTAAATATTATAGTGGGACTAAAAATAAAACAAAGTAATAAATTAGGGATTAAAGTGAGAATTTTAAGAGTATTCTGTTAAATATTTAACATCAAACTAACGGAGGAATCAAATCTGAAACAAACTAAAAGATTAGGGAGAAAAATGAAACTTTTGAAATG
Organism: Artocarpus hirsutus; assembly: GCA_946598075.1. Lineage (NCBI taxonomy): Eukaryota > Viridiplantae > Streptophyta > Magnoliopsida > Rosales > Moraceae > Artocarpus > Artocarpus hirsutus. The sequence goes on along the minus strand of CAMOHE010039959.1, from coordinate 8,650 downwards.
ACAGAGACAATAACAGAACTTAAGAGTAAACCCAAAAATTTTTGTGAAATTAACCTTATTATTTAATGACAAAACAAGTGGAACTGAAAAGCCTGAAGGGACACCCACTCGTATCATCACATACATCCATATCTCCATATTCTGGGGGAGGAAAACTACTCTTTGGAATAAATCTCTCTCTAACTGGACTTTTATGAGCCTTTTTCATATGGGTTGACAGTCGAATTTTGCTTTATGTGATAAAAGGGCTTTTTCAAAGCATAGTTTTTGAAATTATCCCTGGTGTTCTTTTTTTTTTTTTTTTTTTAAATTAATGAAACTCTCTTTATTAAAAACTAACTGGCAGTCTAGTATTGTTTTATTTAAACTTTTTTTTTTTGTTTTTTAAACAAAAAGTTGAAAACTTTTTTTTGAATTGAAAATATGTTTGGTAATTTTGTTGTTGATTTTTGTTTTTTATTGCTATTATTTTTAAATTATGGAAATAAAAATTTTATTGTTTTTTAAATTTTTTTTGAAGAAAATCTCAAGTTGTGGTCGGCCAAAGATTTAGTAAGGTTGCCAATGATTTAGAATGATTTGATAAACTAAAATCATTGTGGGGTTTGAGCTGGCGAACATAGTGTTGATCTTGTAAACAAGATTGGGCTAACAAATCGGACTTGTCATTGAGGTGCGGCCAATGAGTTGGACATGCTATAGTGGTCAAGACAACAAGCCGGACAAGCTATAGGGGTTGGTCGACAGGCCAAACTCATTGGGGTTGGACTGATGAACCTGGCTGGACAAGTTGTCAGAGTTGAGGTTGTAGAACCTAACATTGGTGCCAAAACCTGACTTCGATCCCGACCTGTCCTTGTCCCCTGTCTCGGCCTCTGTCTTACAACACAACCTTGACTCTGGTTGCAGAACTAGACTCAGACCTCAGTCTTGAAACCTGACCTTGACCCTGATTGTAACTCTGGTCCTGAAACTTGTCATTGACCGTGGTCTTAGAACTTGACACCAACCTCTACCCTTACCCTGGTCTTGAACTCAACTCTGATCTAGATCTTGAAACCCAACCTCAACCATGATCTTGGTGTCGAAACTTGAAACCTGATTGAACTTGTCTTTAGTTTCGAAACCTGACCCTAATCATAGTCTCAAAATTCGACTGGATCTTGGTCCTAGAACTTGACCTTGTCGGCGAGATTGGTTTGAGCCTGACAGTGAGTCTGATTTGCCAGTCCGAACTCATTAACAACCCCAAATCAACAATATTTTTGTTCTTGTTTTATAAAATATGCATCAAAATTTAATGTACTTTTTATTTTTTGTTTTTTGTTTTTGAAAACAAAAAGCAAATAAGAGTTATCAAATATGTTTTTTATTTTAAAAGATGGAAAACAAGAGAAAATGTTTTTGTCTTTCTGTTTCAAAAAATAATAAAGGGCAAAAATGATACTAAACATACCCTAAGTAAATCACCAATTTGGTGGACAGTCACCTAACTGATTTGGTGGTCAATGACCCAACTTAGTCCATCACTGATTCAATGATCAATAAAATATAACTTGGTGGTTTGCCACTATTTAATTGGAGATATCTCAGAGTAAATTTTTGATTTATTCGATAAATTATCAATGGACGACTGATTGAATATTAATGATTGATTTACCATCAATGTCCTTCTTTTCTCTCTCAATCTTTCTTCTCTATCTTTCCTGCCGCCGCCTTGTTGTGGAGTCTCAACATGCTCTCAGCCACCCGAGCAACACTGTTGCCGCTCGAGACAGTCAAGATCTCCCCTACGTGGGAAAGATCTAGATGAGAATGGAATGTGTCATTTGAAGAAAAAAAAAGAAAGTGGAGACATTTTTTTGTGGCTCAAAAGCCACCCACACTACTTTCCATCTTTTATTTTTTCGTCGTTTGAAGTAACTGTTTATACTTCATATCCCGTTTGACAGTAGAGGACGAACTTAAAATGCTATAGGAATTTAAATTTTATGAGAAAGCACCGTAACAAAACCAATTTGAACTTTCTTAGTTCAAATTATTTTTCTAGACAAGTGTAGTTTTATGCTTTACTTTTTTCACTTCAACTTTGCTTGATTAGATTTTAAAGAAAAGGGAATAATGAAAACACATGATTCCTAAAATAAAAAAAGAAAAAATAAAGATAAAAAGAATTAATTACAAAAATTTCCCTTTAACTATAGTATTTGTAGCACTATATCTTGAGAACTTTAAACCATTCCCCTTGAACTTCAAAACATAACATTTCTTCCTTCGATCTATGAAATGTTAACAAGAAAACTCCTTGAATTATGATTTTGAGCATAAATGATACAATGTTAGACAAATAATAGGATTGTCGAATAGTTTAATAAACTATTAGGCTATTAACTTACCCCGGTACAATCACATGAAAGTAAAATAATAGATTATTTGTTTTAAAAAATTTAAGGTTAAAGTTCACATTTTTATAATTGAAGTTTTTAAATTATATTCTTTAAATCCAAATTAGCTTTAAACATGATAGTGTTATCAAAATGCTTCTATATTATGTAGTAAATCTTAATTATGTACCAAGTTTAATTGAAAGTTTAATAAAAGAAGGTTTTTTTGTTAATATTTTATAGTCTAAGAAGAACGCATGTTACGCTTGAAGTGTGGGTTGTATAATGTTATAAAAGTTATAGTTGATGGGAAATTTTTGTAATTAATCCAAATAAAAAGAAAAGCAAACACATGATTATACCCAAAAGGTCTTGAAACACATGATTATATCCAAAAAATTTAAGGTTTTTTAGTTCACATTTTTATAATTGAAGTTTTTAAATTATATTCTTTAAATCCAAATTAGCTTTAAACATAATAGTGTTATCAAAATGCTCCTATATTATGTAGTAAATCTTAATTATGTACCAAGTTTAATTGAAATTTTTAATAGAAGAAGGTAGAAGAAGGTTTTTTTGTTAATATTTTATAGTCTAAGAAGAACCCATGTTACGTTTGAAGTGTGGGTTGTATAATGTTATAAAAGTTATAGTTGATGGGAAATTTTTGTAATTAATCCAAATAAAAAGAGAAGCAAACATATGATTATACCCAAAGGGTCTAGAATATGTGTACTATATAAGAATTTATAGGCCAAGATAAAAAAAAAAGGAAAAAAAAAAGAAAAAAAAAAGGAGTCACATGCAACATATCCCATTCTACTCCATTATGCTATTCGTTGTCCCCTGCCATATACACATTCCCATGAAAGCAAAATAGAAATCCTTCTACAATTCACAATAAAAATTGTACATGATGAGATGGTGTGTCATAAATGTATAGCCCGTGTAGGAAGCGTAATGGAGAAATATTAGGATAAGCCGTAATATGGGACGTTAAGGGTTGAAAAATAAGTTTGAATTGAAGATGCTGTAACAATTTAAATTTCATAAGAAAAAACATTATAATAAAAGTTAGTTCAAATTATATTTTGTAGTTCTAACTGAGATTCGAAATTATGAATTCAAGCAGTAAAAGGACCTCTATGTTGTCTGACTTGTGAGTTTATGAATCGTCTCATTGGTTTTTGAGGGTGGGGAAAAAGATCGTTTAAACGTTTTCGGTTGGTGATGGAGATTGAGATGACTGCTTGTAAAAAAATGACTTTCCTATTCATTTTTTTTAATGCATCTACCATTTTAACAAACTTAAAGATCTGGTCAGTGCATTAGATGACTCTTGATATCATTTTTTATGCGTAATACTGTTTATAAAAAGGGTTATCCTGGCCCCATTCTCTCCATCCAAGTTGCATGCTCAAAAGTTTCAGAGCTGAACCAAATGCTACTTCAACTGTGAATATGTCCTGCAATATTGTTGAAGGGTTGTGACCCTCCCTCACTAATAAGAAAAAGTTGAATTGCTGACCAAAGATCACTTTCCTAGCACCAATAAAACACTCAAATTTTTGACGTATTTGTTTTGGTTATCATACACATAAAAAACAGTTGAAGCCTGCAATTTACAAAAGCTTTTAAAGTTAACTTCTAGTCACTTTTGGAAATGCGATTGATTTATTTTTTGCTTTTTGGTTTTACATAACAATCATTTTCTTTTAACACAGCCGATAACTATTTTTGTTTTCTTTCTACACTTCAACATTTCAAATTAAGTGACTTTAAATATGACAGGCATCAAGCTTTCTCAAAGCCTAAGAGATTTAAATATAAATTGTTATGTATCTATTTCTATTATCCAACCTTTATGCAGCTGCTTCAATTAATGAACAGCGGAGAGGATATGATGATCTCTCTCTCTCCAAGGGTTTATAATGAATAAAAGGCTCAAAATGAATAGGAAAGTTGTTCAAGGGATGACTTGTTATTTATGCCATGAAAGTCCAAGTTCTTTTTTAGGATATTTATCTTTCTATAGCTTCTATTTTAGGTTAATTCAAAAACTATACCTTTGATTTTCGATCTTATCAAATGTATATCTTCGTATTAGATTTAACACACAAATCTATACCTTACCTCAGTCCATAGTTAATTTTGACATTTAAAATGATTAAATTATCCTCAAGTAAAATATTAAAAAAAACTAAAACTTTCAAAAAATAAGAAGAAAAAAATAAAAACACACAAAACACTTATTTTTTAAGGTATTTTATACATTTTTGAAGGCAAAAACCTTAGTATAAAGTTTTTTTAAGTTTTTGAAGTTATCTTATTTTTAATTTGAGGGTATTTTAGTAATTTTATATGTCAAAATTGAAGATTGCTTGAACAAAGGTATAAATATGTGTATTAAATTTAATTTGAAAGTAAAAAATTTAATAAAATTAAAAACCAAAGGTGTATTATTTGAATAAACTTAAAATACATGGCATAAAAAGGTAAATAACCCTTCTTTTTCTCCCTTAAATAATGGCCATGTTCTCATGGCCTCCAATGATATCCATTTGTAATAATGATCCCTAACATTTACTTTTAGAGGTTTAGCTATTCTAGGTTTTTTGCAATATATAATTTTAATACCACCATTAATAAATTGTCTATTTTCAAACTCCATATTCCTCAAAACTTGTGTATGATGGTTTTAAATAGTTCAAAAAAATAATTAAAACAAACATATCCAAAAAAAATCTATATAGTTAAAAAAAAAAAAAACATATTTGGACTAGACTACTCTATATAAATATATATTTCAGCTTGTTTTTATTTAGTTATTTTCAAACATGCTCTTTTTATAACCATCTTATCTCTTTTTTAAAAAAATCACGTGTCATCTTTGTGCTATATTTATTTGAAAATAGACCGTTTATTAATAGAGATCACGACTGTATATTTAAGAAACTTTAAGATAATAAAAAAGTGAATATTAGGGCCTAAGGTGAAAAAAGATATCTTTAAGAGAAAATTGCATGTCATACCAAATTTTTTTTTAAAAAAAAATGTGTTTTTCATGGCACACTTAAAAAGGTTGTATTACATTATTACTCATAGTATATATTTAAGTTATGCTACATAAAACATGTGTGGTATTTATGATAAGTAAGTTTCAAAAGATAATGTTTATTAAAATTCCACTATCTTTAATGGTCATTAAGGAAAATAAAATGAAAGTCTAAAGTTGTTCTTGGAAAGGTCCATTTGATTGTTTGTAACACCCCGAAGTTAATTAAATATAATTAGAGTGTAAAATGGTGGATTAGTGTGCCATAATGAGCATTTTAAATTTAATTTGATTATTTTGTAAAAATTAAGTAACCTTGTGTTATTTTACTCTTTTAATAATTTTTAATTATTCTAAATTGTTTTAAATTGTTAATTGGAATTTTAACAAAGCAATTTGATTTGAAAACAGTGTGTAGTTGCACACAATCTTGTGCAACCACTTTTCTCTCTATTCCTCTATTTATTTCTTCTTTTCTCTCTCTTCCTCTCATTTTTCCCTCACTCTCTCGCTCGTCACTCTCTCTCCTCTCTCACTCTTTCGGTTTCATTCTCTCTCTCAATCTCTCTCTAAAATTTTGAAAACAAATTTCGATTTCAAGCTTCAGGTTAGCAGATTGGAGGCTTCGGAACTCGATTGGATGATTTCAAACCCATTTTAAAGCTTCGATTCGATGTTAGTTTCTAAAATTTAAAAGTTTTCCTATTTTTCAAATTTTCTTGTATTTTGATATTTGAGCTCGTTTGAGCTTAGAAAAGCTTTAATATAGGTTATAGTAACTTAGAATAACTAGAATTGAAACTTTGTTTGATCAAAAACGGATTGAAATCAATATTTTTTATTTTTCCTCCATTTTCTCTATTTTTGGATTTTTGTGAAAACCTTGTTTAAATCTTGTTTTGATGAGTTAAAAAGTGTTTAATAATGTTTATTTATCAATTTTGATCATTATCTATGCCTGAGAACTGAGAAAAACAGGTTAGATTGAAGATTTGGACTCGAGAGGTCGAGAACCCGTGCGTGAAAATTTTTGAAATTTCCTAGATCGACAGGCCGAACTTGATCTTCGACAAGCCAGATTCAAAGGATCGACAGGCCGGATTCATACCACCGGCAGGCCGAACCTAGAAAAGTTCGGCCGACCGAACCTAGAAAAGTTCGGTCTTTTGGCAGGCCGAACTGTGCAGTTCGGCCGACCGAACCAGGGGAACTGGCAAGCCGACCGAACATAACTCAAATTTTGTGATTTTTCACCTGTTTTCACTGTTTTTAACCCCGATTGAAATTTCAACTTTATAAAATGATTTTATAAACTTAAGTGGCATACTAGGACACCATGAGACGATTTGGTAACTTAGGATACCTTGGGTTGGGTACTAATAAACTAAGTTACTATGCATTTAGGATTTATGCATGGATCCACGGAGCTAACGTATAGCGGACCGGGATTACGGTGCGGGACACCGACACGGATATCGAGGTAGGACTTCTACCCATTTTCTTTGGTAGCCCTATTTCAAAATGATTTAAGCCAAAAATGGATTTTTATCAAATGTTTTCGATGAATGATTGAGAAATGTTTATAATGAACTTCATAAATAATGTAAATGACTATATTCGGTAAATAGAGATTTTAATAATTAAAGAAAGATATATGGGCATGATGCCATAACAGAGATCGGGTTGTGTAGTGAACGACTTTGGGGACAGGTCCCGAAACCCAGCTGGACCACTTCGGTGGTGAATATTTGGTTTGCCCGAGAGAATTAAAAAGGTACTCTTGACAAACTGTTTTCAATGAAATTTTAGTTAATGAAAATACTTATTTGATTTATTTAATTATTTATTTATTTAGAAAGTTCTATTAGAATATTTATCTGTTTATTTTAAAATACAGTCCTACTGAGCCCTTCGCTCACGTTTTTATTGTTTTAAAATCTTACCCCTAGGTGAATATCAGCTTAGGACCAGAGAAGAGTCCGTGGACCGGACTTACGACCATGAATTGTGGAAAAGGAGAAAGCCTTCCTACAAAAACTTGAGAATGCGGGCATGTCCTACAAAGGTAATGGTACCTACACTAAAGAAGATGAGAATAGGTCTTAAAACGGTAAGTCAAAACATATACGTCGTCAACATAATACCATTAGACAATTAATCTCGATTGGAATCATGACAATAGACTATGTAAGGTTTAAAAAGAATATTGCGGATTCATTAACCAAAGGACTGGATAGAGATCAAGTTGATAAAACATTAAAAGGAATGGGACTTAAGCCCATGAAAAAATAGGTCGAAGCCCAACCTTGTTGATTGGAGATCCCAAGATCTAGGTTCAATAGGATAACTAAACTGAATAGACTGAGTAGGATTACTGTGGGGGTTACCCCAACCCATTCCTATGATAAAATAGTGATACTTGTAGGAAAAGGTTAAGCAATTTGCTTTTAATGATTCTTACGTATCGAATACGCTAGGAATTCGAGCAGAGTAATGTGAGTTAATCTTAAGTAATAAATCACCTATGTGAAACGAAGTGGGGTTGCTTCAAAGGAGGATTTCTAAGGCTCAATTCTTTAGAAACTCTTGTAGAACCAAGGAGATGTTCATGACCAAAATGAACATAACCATGAGAACTGAAATTGTGTTAGGAAAATATCTATAAGAGGTTTGTTATTGTTTACACAAACAGAAGAATAGATCAAGGACATCGCGTGTAACACCCCGAAGTTAATTAAATAGAATTAGAATGTTAAATGGTGGATTAGTGTGCCATAATGAGTAATTTAAATTTGGATTGATTATTTTGTGAAAATTAAGGAAAACTTATGTTATTTTACTCTTTCAGTGATTTTTAATTATTCTAAATTGTTTTTAATTGTTAATTTAATTTTCAATGAAGCAATTTGATTTTAAAAATAGTGTGTGGTTGCACACAGTTTTATGCAACTACTTTTCTCTCTTTTCTTCTATTTATTTCACTTTCTCTCTCTCTCTCTTCATTTCTCTCGTTCACTCTCTCTCTCTTCTCTTCCCTTCTCTCGGGTTCTCTCACCCTCTCTCACTCTCTCTAAAATCTTTTAAACAAATTTCGTTTTCAAGCTTCGGGCTAGGAGATCGAAGGCTCGGGAACAAGATTCAACAACAAAAACAACGTTTTCAAGCTTTGATTCGAGGTTAGATTTTAAAACTCAAAGTTTTTCTATTTTTT
>CAMOHE010039958.1:0-20007 GCA_946598075.1 Artocarpus hirsutus | reverse complement strand
TTGTCATGTAGGAAACCATGGTGATTTCAGGTCAGAGGACTAGGATAACACTATTGTGATGAGAATCACATATGACAGTTATCCATGCAGTATTCTCATAGCGAGTCGATCCAATACATCATTTCTCAAATATGTATCTATGAGTTGACTTAGTATCTCATACATATGATTAGAAAAACATAATCATCAGTCAAACTTCATACTAGTCTTCATTCATTATTATCCCAATAATAATGACCGACTAGAGATAATTTAGAATATAATTTAATTTTCACCTAAGAGTTTTACTATCAAGTCATATACTTGATGACCTTAGGCAGAATTAACTATTCATAGAATTAAAATAAAAAACAATAATGAAAATGCCTCTTTATTAATAAAATGCAAATGTAATGAAATCAATATATGGTCATTACATAATTGGCCTAGGGCACATCACTAACACACGGGAGGAGTTGTGGGTAAAATCATGTCAAGGTCCCAAGGACTTAAAAATCCAAAAGTAGTAGAAATTGGGAACTTGATTCTAAGTATATTGAACACGAACCATTAATTTGTAATTTAATACCTGTTGAAGGATCTTAAGAATAACATGGTTTTGTTGTTGTTTTACAGGATGAATACATGACGCAATAAAGTCAAGAGAGCTTCTAATCGGTCGGTAATGATGACATTTTAACGAGGGCACTTGAGGAAACTAGAACATTTAGGATGTGTTCATGGTTAATTGAAGCATGTAAAGCAGTCTCAATACTTCAACCTCCAATCAGGTACTTCAAAATTGAATTCCTAAATGTCGAAGGTGCAGATGGAGATTACAAAACTATTAGGTCTTGTGACCGAGTTCATTTCCCAAGGACATGCCAAGTCGACGGATGATAGCATCTCACAACGCAATAGCTTCAAGGCTAGTTGTAACCCTCCCAATGATATAGCGAAGCTCCAAAAGCTCCTAAAGTCCAACTGTCACCTCCTCGTCAAGAACCCAAACAAGGTCAAGAATGTAAGCTCTTTGTTGAGGACAAAAGTAATGGTGGGTGTGCACTTGGTGCGCTTAGGAAGGCGAGGATATAGAGTCATCCAATTGATACAGTTCATGGAAGACCATTAGGGGAAGAAAACATGCTCATTAGCATCACTACCATTAGAGTTAGAACTGTTGAATTGCCTGTTCTAACACTTGAAGCAACAACTGTAGGTGAAGTTGCTGAAAGCTTCATCGCATGGCTGAAGAGGTTAGTTGAAGTCATCGCATTGACAAAGACGAGTCGTTGCCTAGCCACATTCCATAAGATCTAAGCAGAAAGAAACACCAAAAAAAGAAAAGCTCTACAAAAGCAAGACAATCACAACCTGAGGTAAGACAAGAATAAGAATAACCCATTATGAATGAGCCACTACCTGCATTTAACTTCGCTTCAGTGCCACAAGAATTTAGGCAGTTGGCTCTATACACACATTCTTTCATGTGCAATGGGTGGATGATTCAGTGCTCGATACTTGTAAATGTCACTGGCAATGAACTGTCTATCTATCTAGGGAATGAAGACGTTTATTAATTCATCAACTTTGATAAAATTGGGGCAAACTGTATCCTTGTATACCTTAGGTAATAACTCCATCCTTAATTCATAAATTTTAAAATATAGGTAGAGTTGTAAGGTGCTTTCGAATAATTGATTGTATTGTTTTTTATTGTAGTTTTTTGGCAGAATATTGTGAACTTCAAGGCTTAGCACAAAATTTCAACTTCATATCTCTAGTGCTTGTTTCAATTGCTACAAGAAACCTACATAGTGATCGTAGAGAGTGTACCATGTCACTCCTCCAGCTATTACCTCAAGCACCGAGGGGGAAATTATTCTTCTTGCCATACAATATTAAAGCACATTAGATGTTGGCACTTATTTCACCATGGGAAAACCAAATATATTGGTTTGATCCCCTCGGACACCCACCATGTGAGGATTTCGAATTAGTCACGAAATTTTAAGTACTAATGTTCTCTTATAAAATTAACTGTTTTGAGTCCCATATAATTGTATCATCTGTTAATTCATTTAAACATGAGACATTGTTAGGGCGCTTAATGATTGAAAGTTTCAAGTGGGAAGTGGTGTCACAAACCGATCAAACAGAATGCTATATTCCAAACGTAAGTGTCCAAGACAACAAGGAAATGTGGAATGTGGTTTTTTTTATTCTACATTTCATGCAAGATATAATTACAAGTGGTATACAAGCCCTAGGAAGAAAAGATTTTTATATACACACAAATATACATGAAGTTAGATTAGAGTGGGTACAATTTGTAAATAGGTATGTAATTTTTAGATAGATAAATAGAGATAGTAGATAAACAATTGTTCAAAATAGCTCAAATGTAAATGACCTTGTAATACGTTGTAATTTCAATATACATCAATTTTGGTATGCAATCAGGGCCTTGTTATAATTGATAACACACGGGACTGGCCATCCTATGGGAAATAAAAAATTTTTGGAATTTTTTTTTTTGGCAATACCAATTTTTCATGACAGTTTCTAGAAAAACTGTCATGGAAGCATAAGCTTTCACAACGGTTTTATAGGAAAAAGTCATGGAAGGTCATGCTTCAACAACCTTTTTGGGAAAAAGCGTCGTGTAACATTAAGCTTCCACGATGGTTTTGGAAAAAACTATAGTGGAAGTTCGACCTTCCACGATGGTTTCTATAATCATTGTGGAATATCAGGGCCCATGGCCCCCTTTCGTACCAATTTTGCTGTTCCACGATGATAAAAAATTGTCATAAAAACTTCATGTGAATTCATTTTGTTCCACAACTGAACTTTTCATGATGGTTTTTTAACCATCACAAAATTTTTCCTCGATGGTTTTAAACCGTCTTGAAATCTGCAGTTAGTAGTAGTGTATTCTGTTTCCATGATTGGAATATGGGTGGTTGCACATTGTATAGCTTTCCTCCAGTGACATCTCCTTCCAACCACTTGAGAAAACCAAAAGCTAAGTTTCTAGATGTTAAACAATAGCTCTCTGGGAGTTTCAGAGTTTCTCTCACTAGTGTACTCTCTCTATACTTCTTAAATGATCTAACGAACAATGAAAAATAATTCCCTTTATATAGTGGTCAAATTTAGGATTAGTCCTTATTTTAGGCTTCAAAATTAGAGTTTGGAACAACTTTTGATCAAACACGTCAAAACATGTATCATGATTATCGCATGGTTGGCATGCCAAACTCGTGCATCGGCTACCAAACTAGCAACATCGGCCTGTCAAACTTTGCAACAGGCCTACCAGTTGAGCAATAATCTAGAAATCTCAAAATTTCTTATTTCACATAGGAATCTTAGATAGACCCTCAGTTTTAATTCAAATAACCCAATAGAGAAGTTATCTGATTGAAACAGTCATATAAAGATAATCTTATATCAAACAAAATATAATCCAAATAATTCAACATGTTTGTCATGAATTAATTCAATCAATGAACCAACATGAATAATTAAATCCAATCTATTGAATTTCAGCCAATCTAATAGTTAACACAAATCATCAATATGTAGAAAAAAACATGTCATATCATTATAGGAATTATGATAAGCTAGCAAAGGGGACCTGATGGACATATATAGATCAAACTCCTATAATTATAAAATAACATATCCTAGATATATATGTTTTATAATTATTAACTCTAATGCTATTCTACTAAAAGCTTAGAGCTGCACTCTTGAACTATATAAAATCACGAAGCTTCAATAAGCTTATCATTCATGACATATCGTAATGTATGGCATCCGCATAGGATATTCATAATCGGCTTAAGGAGAAATTCTATTTTACCTTCCCGATAATTTTTATCTTATGTTCCATTATCTCACCATTTGAATGCTTACTATCCTTAAATAGTATACCATTTGATTACACATATGTATCCGAATGGTTGAGCAGTCTAGTGTTTCAATTACAGAATAATGCTTATAAGAGAATATCATTAACTCTATAAAAAAGTTATGGATTTCATATCTATGAATAATGAGTGTACGTCAATCACGAGTCATATCTCCAACATACTGTTTGCATACCTTCATCTAATTTAGGATGTCACCCTTTGGTACATCAAAAGACACAAGTCAAGAATACGAGCTCATTAATTTATTTCAAGATTAAGATGTAACATATATGATTGTCTAAAATGAATTGGCATAAGCAAACAGAATTATTTATTAAATCAATTCTACTTTTTATCCCAATCCAATATATCTTCACCTATGACAACCTACTTCGATGACCAAGATAAGTTATCTCCTATAAGGGATATAGGCAATATAACAATCTTAACCCGAATAAACTGCCCAACTTTATTCCCACAATTGCGGACCTTATCATTTAGACTATCACCTTTAAGATTTATGTCTTCTGTATAATCTATTCATCATATACACGATCTTAAAGGTTTCGACTAATAGTCTTAGACTTTTATTTGCTTATCATATATTTAAGATAAATGAACATAAAGAGGACAATATTTGATATATAAAAATAAATAGTAAACTTTTTATTAATTAAATGTCTCTAAAAACTTATTATATTATTTAATTCTTAAGGCACCATGTTTAACAATCTCCCACTTACCCTAGGTGAGTAAACATGATATGTTACGTATCCTCATAGCCTATAATGTCCTTAGATGCGATCTTACAAATTGCCACATTTTTACTTACCATGATGTCCTTTATTACATGATATGCCTGATATATATGTATACTCTTCTTGTGAAATCTTGGTTCCTTAGTATTAGCTATCATTGCAATATTATCAAAAAATAGCGAGATCGGCTTACCCATGCTAGGAACTACCTTAAGATTCCCAAGGAACTTACAGAGTCATACAACTTCTTTTAAAGCTTCACTAGCTGTCACATACTTGGACTCCATCATTGAATCCAAAGTTTAATCTTGCTTGACATTTCTCCTCACTATAGCACCTCCTCCCAGAGTAAACACATAACCTGAAGTCGATCTTCTCAAATCCAAACAAGATTAAAAATCCAAATCAATATATCCAAGAGGTATAAGATCATCACTAGAACACACTAGCATATAAACTTTAGTCCTTTTTAGGTACTTGAAAATATGATTAACTACAATGCAATGGTTCAGTCCTGGATCTAACTGAAATCAACTCACTACCGTGACCGCAAAACATATATCTAGTTGTGTGCAATACATAGCATACATGAGACTATCTACTACCCAAGCATAAGGCACATTCTTCATGTATTCTTTTCCTTTATCAGACTTTGGAGAGCTTTTCTTAGAAAGAGTAATTCTAGACCTATATAGTTGCCTACCTTTTTTGAAATTTTGCATTGCGTACTTCTCAATTATCTATATAGGTAGCTTAGGATAAAACTACCATTTTGTTCTTCCTATCTCAAAAGATTTGGATACCCAAAACATAATTAGCTTCACCAAAGTCCTTTATGTTAAACTGCTTAGTCAATCATAATTTAACTGATGACAATGCCCTAACATCATTGCCAACAAGCAAAATGTTATCTACATAGAACAATAGAAAGACCACCTTCCCATCCTTAATGTGTTTGTAAGCACATGGTTCATCCAAATTCTATTCAAACCCATAAGTCTTGATCACTTGATTAAATCTTATGTTCCAAGAGAATGCAGATGGACTTAAGCATGGCTACAGGCAAAAAGGTTTCCTCGTAATCAATTCCTTTCTTTTGTGTGTATCCTTTTGCTACCAATCTAGCCTTATAGGTTTCAAATTTTCCATTTGCTCCTCTTTTTCTCTTGTAGACCCACTTACATCCTATAGGTTTTACCCCTTTGGGAAGGTCCACAAGTTCTTAGACTTGATTAGTCTTTATAGGCTTCATTTCAGTGTTCATAGCTTCTATCCAAAGCTTTAAATCAATCCTCCATAGCTTATAAGTATAAGGATCCCTGTCATATTTAACCGGTTCAACTAAGAAAGCTTCACCATTGAACGTATACCTCTCAAGTTGACGTTCGATGCTTCCACTACGCCAAAGCTCTCTAGGTTATTGTTCAGTTAGTTTTTCTATATCGATTGGATTAGTTTCAACTAGAACTCCCAAAGTGATCAAATCACTCTCAGCTCCTTGATTTTCATTTTACTACAAGGCTTAAAGTCATCCATTTAACTTTCATCAAGGAAAGTTGCATTCATTGAAGCCACGACTTTATTTTCTTTTGGGTTTTAAAAATAACCCCCTTTAGTCCCTTTTGGATATGCTATAAACATGCACACTTTCAAACATACTTCTAACTTATTTGCTTCCATGTATAGGACATGAGCAAGGCGTCTTTATATGCGAATATGGTTTAAGGATGTCTTCCTACCTATCCACAACTCGTGAAGAGTTTGACACCGATTTTGAAGGCACATTGTTCAAAAGATAATATGTAATTTGTAGTGCATATCCCAAAAGGATAAAGGTAACGTTGAATAACTCATCATGGATCTAACCCTGTCCAATAAAGTGTTAGACATGTATGTCCTAAGGAGTAAAAATATAATATGTTTTTTGAGACATTTTTATTAATAAAGAATTTATTTGTTATTCATATACCAAATTGTTGTCATCTTTACGTTCATATTTATTGGATGTATGATAAGCAAACAATAGTCTGAGACTATCGATCTAAATCTTGAAATCAAGCATATGATGGATAGATTATACGACAGACATGATTTTAAAGGTAACGGTCTAAATCATAAGATCCATAATCAAGGGAATAAAGTTAGATGCTTTATTCATACAAAGATTGTTATGTTGTTGATATCTATAATAAGAGATGGTTTGTCTTGGCCATCAGAGGTGGACCCGTGAATAGAAACATTTATGCATTGTCATAGGTGATGATGCATTGGATCAGGACATGAAGTGTAATTGATTTGGATTAATAATTCTATCTTGGTAAATCAATTCACTTTAGACAATTTTATGTGGTATATCTTAATCCTGAGATGAATAGTATGCCTGTTATCTTGACTTATATCTGTTGATGTACCAAAAGGTGACATCTATATTTCATGATGGTATGCATACTGGTACGTTGGAGAAATGACTCTTGATAGTATAGACTTGTTATTCATAGATACGGAATCTATAGGTCATCTTTAAGAGTCGATGATATCCTCTTATATGTATTATCCTATGATTGGAAGATTGGAGCTCTTAATGATTTAGATACGTGGGTGTAACTAAATGGTATACTGTCTTTGGATGATAAGTTTTTCGATGGTGTGATAAAAGAATGTAAGAGAAAAATAATCAGGAGAATTTATCTTTAAGCCGATTATGGATATCCTATGGGGATACGATACATTATGATATGTCATGGAGATTTAGCTATTTGGGCTTCGTAATTCTATATAGTACGAGAATGTAACTCTAAGCTTTTAGTGAAGTAGCGTTAGAGTTGATAATTATGAAATGTATATCTAGGATATTGGGTTTCATAATTATTGAGAGCTTGAACTATAAAGATCTATCAGGTCCCTTTTGCTAGCTCATAATAAATCCTGTAACAATATATCGTACTTTTCCAATAAATTGGTGACTCATATTAAATTATCAAATTCACTGAAATTCGATAGGATTAGATAATTCATGTATGTTTATCAATTGAATTAATTTTGTGAGCAATTAATTTAAGATAAACTTGTTGAATTATTAATTTAAGATAAACTTGTTGAATTATTTGGAATATTTATTTTCCTAGAGATTATCTAGATATTGTTATTTTAATCAGATAACTTTTCCATTGGGTTATTGGAATTAAAACTAAGGCTTTATCCTAAGAATCTTAGGTGGGAAATAAAAGATTTGCAGTGATCATTTATCATAAGTTCAGCAGGCTGCTCCTTAGGTTTGGCCTGTCGATGGAGAAAGTTCGATAGGTCGATCTACCAGTTCGGCCTACCGATCAAACAAATAATCTAATCACATGTTTTCACGAGATTTTTAGCAGTTATTGATCCAGATTCAAATTTTTGAGGCCTTTTCTGATAAAGAGTAACCCCTGGGGCCAACCACTATAAATAGGGAGTAAGAATCATAAGTTATTTTGATCAGTTGAGAGATCAAGAGTGAGCATTCTATTCTATGAGTCTCTAAAACTCCCCTGAAGAGCTATTGTTCATAAATCACGAACACTAATTTTGGATATTTCTCAATTAGTTGGAAGGAGAGTCACCGAGGAAGAGCTGCATGTTGTACGCCTACATACACTCCAATCGTGGATAGAGAATAGCAAAAAAGACTAGTTGGTTGAGGCTCTTTTGGAACGCCTTTCTCTTCATCGATTGCAGGAGTTCTTCAACAAACAAGGTTAGTAAGATCTGGTTAAGTTATGTGTATAATGTGTCAAACTTGTATTTTGGAAAATAATTTAATAAAATTTTTTTAAAATTTTCGCTACGTACTATTTTTCTAAGACAAAGTCCTATTTATTCTCTCAACCACGCCATTCTGCTGTAGAGTGCCTAGCGCAGTCAAATAGAATATAATCCTATTCTCTAATAAGTGTCCTAAGAACTCATTAGAGAGGTATTCTCTACCTCAATTGGATTGAAGTGCCTTTATGGGTTTACCTAATTGCTTCTCCACTTTAGCTCGAAACTCCTTGAACTTATCAAAAGTTTTTCTCTTATGTTGCATTAAGTAGACATACCCATATCTTCAAGAATCATCCATGAAAGTGAAAAAATACTCATACCTTCCTCATGCTTTGATGTTCATAGGACCACAAACATCACTATGCATAAGTTTTGAAACCCCTTCAGCTTAATTGCTGTTGGACCTGAATGGTCTTTTGGTCATTTTACCCTCCAAACAAGATTCACATTGTGATATAGATTCTACTTCTAAATGACTTAAAAGTCCATCTCTTACCAACCCTTGAATCCTATTAAGGCTAATATGATCTAATTGCAAGCACCAAAGATAAGTCTTGTTAGGGTGAGAAATTTTAAGTCTTTTATAGTTATCATTAATCTCAATGTTAAGCAATGAGTCCACCTTAGGTTTGCTAAAATATAGGTTGTTTTACATCCATCTCCTATAGAAAATACACTTATTTTTACAAATCACAACTTTATTATTAAAAGAAACAAAATAAAAGTCTTTAAATAAATAAGCGACAGAAATTAAATTCTTTTTAAGTTTAGGAACATAAAAATAATCTCTTAGAACTAAGCTCCTATGTCTATCAAAATAAAGATTAACGTCTCCCACTACTTCAAACAACACTAAGGATCCATCTGTTGCAAAAATAGTACGTAGCATAATTTTAAATTTTTTTATATCAGAGTTTTTTTTCCAAAACACAAGTTTGACACACTATATGCATAAATTAACCCTATCTAACTAACCTTTAAATGTTGAAGAACTCCTGCAATCCGTGAAAAGAAGTAACGTTTCAGAAGAGCCTCAACCAACTGGTCTTCTTTTCTATTCTCTATCTATGATCAGAGTGAGTGTGGGATCACGTCGTTCAGCTTTTTTACTAGGTGACTCTCCTTCCAACCGATTGAGAAATACCTAAAGCTATAATTCGTGATTTGTGAATGATAGCTCTCTAGGGAGTTGTAGAGTCTCATTCTTGATTTCTCAACTGATCTAAATAATAAAGAGACTCACTCCCCTTTTTATAGAGATTGGGCCCAAGAGTCAATCCTTATCAGATAAGGCTTCAAAAATTTGAATCAGAATCAAATCAAGATCAATATCTGATAAAATTTGCGTGAAAATATGTGATCTATTTATCGCCCGACTGGCAGGCCAAATGGTTGATTGGCCTGTCGAACCTCCTCAATCAGCAAGATTGGCCTACCGAACCACCAATAAAAGATCTTTGTGAATCTTTATTTTTCACCCAAAATTCTTGGGATATAGCCTCAATTTTAATTCAAATAACCCAATAGAGAAGTTATCTGATTAAAATAGTCATATCTAGATAATCTCTAGGAAAATAAATATTCATGATAATTCTACAAGTTTATCTTATATTAATTCAAAATTAATCCAACCGATAAATAGGCATGAATTATCTGATCCCGATAATTCAATAAGTTTATCTTGAATGAATTTTATCACAAAATTAATTCAACCGATAAACAAACATGAATTATCTAATTTTACCGAATTTCAGCCAATCTGATAAATCTGACATAAGTTACCAATTATTGAAAAAGCATGCCATATCGTTACAGGATTTTTGTGAGGTAACAAAAGGGATCAAATAGACCTATATTATTCAAGCTCTCGATAATTATGAAACCCAATATCCCAGATATACATTTCTAATTATCAACTCCAACGTTACTCCACTAAAAGCTTGGAGCTACACTTTCAAACTATATAGAATTATGAAGCCTAAATAGCTAAGTCTCCATGACATATCATAATGTATCGTATCCTCATAGGATTATCCATAATCAGGTTAAGGACAAGTTTTGTCTTAGCTTCCTGATTATTTTTATCTTACATTCCATTATCTCATCATCGGAAAACTTACCATCCAAAGATAGTATGCCATTTAGTTATACCTATGTATCCAAATGGTTGAGCACTTCAGTTTTCTAATTACAAGATAACGCATATAAGAGGATATCACTACTCCTAAAGAAAAGCTATAGATTTCATATGTTTGAATAACAGGTCTACGCTATCAAGAATTATGCCTCCAATGTACTGGGATGCTTGCCATTATTAAATATGAATGTCACCCTTTGGTACATCAAAAGACATAAGTCAAGAAAATAGGCCCACTATTCATCTCAAGATTAAGATATAATACAAATGGTTGTCTAAAGTGAATCGATTTGTTGAGATAGAATTATTAACCCAAATCAATTCACTTTATGTCCTGATCCAACACATCGTCACCTATGCAATGTGCCAATGTTTCTATTCATGGAGTCCACTTCCGATGGTCAAGACAAACCATCTACTATCAGGGATATAAACAACATAACAATCTTTGTATGACTAAAGTGCCCAACTTTATTCCCTCGATTGCTGATCATATGATTTAGACCATCGCCTTAAGAATCATGTCTTTCACATAATCTGTCCATCATATGCCCAATTCTTAAAGGTTCAGAATGACAATCTCAGACTTTTATTTGCTTAACATACATTCAACAAATATAAACGTAAAAAGGGCAAGATTTGAGATATATAAATAATAAATAAATTCTTTATTGATAAAAATGTCTCCAAAAACATATTATATTTTTACTCCTTAGGGCATACACGTCTAACAATCTCCCACTTGCATTGAGTGAGTAAATATGAAAAATCTCACATCCCCATAGCTTTTACATGCCTCTCAAAGACTCTCCTAGTAAGTGTCTTTGTGAATGGATCAGCTAAACTGTCCTCTGACGTAATTTTGCATACCATGACATGCCCACCCTCGATGAAGTCCTTTATCACTTGATACTTCAGATCAATATGCTCACTCTTCTTGTGAAATCTTGGTTCCTTAGCATTAGCTACAGCCGCACTATTATCACAGTACAGTGATACCGCTTTATCCATACCAGGATCAACCTCAAGATCCCTAAGAAACTTGCAGAGCCACACTACTTCTTTCGAAGCATTACTAGCTACCACATACTCAGCCTCCATCATTGAATCTAAAGTGCAATCTTGCTTCATACTTCTCTAACTGATGGCATCGTAGCCCAAAGTAAACAAAAAACCTGAAGTCAATCTCCTAGAATCTAGACAAAATTAAAAATCCAAGTCAATATATCCTATAGGTGTTAAGTCCTCACCCGAATATCAAGCATATACCTTCGAGTCCTTTTCAGATACTTGAAAATATGCTTTAACGCAACCCAGTTGTTCAATCCTAGATTTGCTTGAAATCCACTTACAATTCTGACTGCATAACAAATATCTGGTCGTGTACAAAGCATGGCATACATGAGACTACCCACTACCAAAGCATGAGGCACATTTTTCATGTATTCTCTTTCTTCCTTAGACATTGGAGAGTCTTTCTTAGAGAGAGTAATTCCAGACCCAGATGGTTGCCCACCTTTCTTGGAATCTTACATTGCAAACCTCCTAAGAATTTTATCTATGTAGCTGACTTATGACAAAGCTATCATTTTGTTCTTTCTATCCCGAAAAATCTGGATACCGAGAACAAAATTAGCCTCGCCTAAGTTTTTTATGTCAAACTGCTTGGTCAACCATAATTTGACTGATGACAATGCCTCAACGTCATTGTTAATTAGCAAAATGTCATCCACATAGAGCAGTAGAAAAACCACATTCCCATCCTTTATGTGTTTGTACACACATGGTTCATCCACATTTTGCGAGAACCCATAAGTCTTGATCACCTGATCAAATCTTATGTTTCAAGAACGGAAAGCTTGCTTAAGTCCATATATTAACTTTAGCAACTTACAAACCTTACCCTCCTGATTCTTAACCTTGAACCCGTCTAGTTGCTCCATATAAATGGACTCATCAAGATAGCCATTTAGAAAGGCCATCTTGAAAACCATTTACCAAATCTCGTAGTCGAGAGCGATAGCTATGGACAAGAGAATCCAGATGGACATAAGCATGGCCACAGGCGAAAAGGTTTCCTCGTAATCAATTCCTTCTTTTCACATATATCCGTTAGCTACCAGTTTAGCCTTAAAGGTTTCAACTTTGCCATCTACTCTTGTTTTCCTCTTGTAGATCCATTTACACCCTATGGATTTTACCCCTTCAGGAAGATCCATTAGCTCCTAGATCCGATTAGTCTCCATAGACTTCATCTATGTGTTTATGGCCTCTATCTAGAGCTTAGACTCAACATCCTCCATAGCCTTTGCATAAGTGTAAGGATCCCTGTCATGTTCATCTGGTTTAGCCAAGAAGGCCTCACCATTGAACATATACCTCTTGGGTTGACACCCGATCTTCCTACTATGCCGAAGCCCCTTAAGTTGTTGTTCAGGTTCGTTTGGTTTTTCTACACCAATTGGAGTGGTTTCTACCAGAACTGTCAGAGTGACTAATCACTTCTTAACTCCTCAAACACCACTTTGCTTCAAAGCTTAAAGTCGTCCATATAACTCTACTCAAGGAAAGTTGCATGAGTTGAAACCATGACTTATTTTCCTTTGGGTTATAAAAATAACCCCTTTTTATCCCTTTGGATATCCTACAAGCATGCAAACTTCTGAACGTGCTTCCAACTTATTTGCATCCTTAAATAGGACATGAGCCAAACATCCCATATGCGAATATGGTTTAAGGATGTCTTCTTGCCCATTCACAACTTGTGAGGAGTCTTAGGGACCGATTTTGAAGGCACATTGTTCAAAAGATAACATACAGTTTGTAGTGCATATCCCCAAAATGATAAAGGCAATGATGAATAACTCATCATGGACTTGACCATGTCCAACAAAGTCCTATTTCTTCTCTCAGCTACATCATTTTGCTACAGAGTGCCGGTGCAGTCAAATGGGCTAAAATCCCATTCTCTAATAAGTGTCCTAAGAACTCGTCAAAAAGGTATTCTCCTCCTCAATCGAATCGAAGTGCCTTTATGGGTCTACCCAATTGCTTTTCCACTTCAGCTCGAAACTTCCTAAACTTGTCAAAAGTTTCGCTTTTATGGTGCATTAGGTTCACATACCCATACCTTGAGTAATCGTCAATAAAAGTGGTGAAGTGCTCATACCCTCCTCGCGCTCGAATGTTCATCGGTCAGCAAACATTACTATGCACAAGTTCTAAAACCCCTTCGGCCCTATTGCCTTTAGACTCGAATGGTGTTTTGGTCATTTTACCCTCCAAACAAGATTCACTTTGAGGTATAGATTCCACCTTTAAGTGACTTAAAGGTCCATCCCTTACTAACCTTTGAATCCTATTCAGGTTAATATGACCAAGGCACAAATGCCAAAGAGAAGTCTTATTAGATTGAGAAGTTTTAAGTCTTTTAGAGTTATTATCATTTATCTCAACATTAAGTAGTAAGTTCATCTTAGGTTTGATAAAATATAGATTGTTTTGCATCCATCCAAAAAAAATAAAAGATTTGTTTTTACAAATCACCACTTTATTATTAAAAGAAACCAAATAGGAGTCTTTAAATAAATAAGATACATAAATTAAATTCCTTTTAAATTTAGGAACATAAAAACAATCCCGTAAAATTAAATTCCTATAATTATCAAAATGTAGATAGACATCTCTCACTGCTTCAGCTAAGACCAAGGATCCATTGTCTATCTGAAGCATAAAGTCTTCATGAAGCAGACTTCTCGTTTCTTTGAACCCCTATAGAGAAACATAAACATGATTAGTTGCACTAGAATCCGTGGCCTAAATGTCACTGGATTTCTCAACCAAACAAGTTTCTAAATACAGAAGATCACACCTATCTCTTCAGGAAAGGAAGTCCTTGCAATTCTTCTTTATGTGCTCGACCTTCCTGTAGAAGAAGCACTTTAGCTTCTTTGGGTTTTTCTTCTTGTTCTTCTTGCTCTTGTTGTTAGTAGGAATAGAAGACTTCCCATTCTTGGCCTATTGCTTCTTTCCATTCCCAGGGTTGGGATTGGAACCAAAAGCAGCCACCAAGTTGGCCTCATCACCAACAGGAGACTCCCTGATCAACAGTTTGAACTCCTGTAACTGTTTCATCAACTCTGTTAAGGTCATATCCTATCTATTGCTCAAATTAAAAGTAGGTTTAAATGGGATAAACTCCTTAGATAGAGTCTCAAAGGCCATAGTCATCTGAGTTTCAGCATCAATGTTGGCTCCATTAGTTTGAGCCTTAATGAGGTAACCCTTGACCTACATTATGTGCTCCTTTATAGATGTCCCCCGGGTCTACTTACAATTAAGAAGTTTTTGAAGCACCCCTTGCCACTTTGTTAGGCCCTGTCCTCTAAATATATCTTCCAAATTATCCAAGATCTACTTAGCAATCTCATAATCCTCATGTTGAGCCTGCATCATGTTGTTCATGTGGCCATAATAGAGCAGCGGGCTTGATTATTTGCATCTTTTCAATAATCATATGCTTGGATATGATCATTGGTGGAATCTCTCATAGGCTTGGGAGGACAAGGGGTTTTCAGCACAAATTTTAGTTTCTCAAAGGAGAGGATGATATTTAGGTTCCGTTTCCAATCATTATAATTCTCTCCGGTTAATTAGTTTTTGTCAAGTATCAATGATAAAGCTTTTTTAAACATTTTTAATCTACAATAAAGAATCATATACTAAACATAAGCAAACATAGCATAATAATTTAGTAAGATAACACAATTATGTAAAAACATACAAATGAGTTTATATGTCAAAACCTTGAAAATATCACAACCTTACAATGATAATTCCCAACTCAAAATTCAACAAGCTCCTAGGGGAGTCTTGCCGAATTCAATCAGGAACACAGATCCCTTCCTGATTAATATATGCCATCTAGGACCTATATGATCCAGCATATATTAATACTCGTTTCTTTGGCCATTAATTTATTAACAGAGCTCCTAGGAGAGGTTAATAATAAAATTAACATGAGTGTATAACCATGTTTTAATACTTTATCCATAATTTATAATCACCACCTAGGGTGTGTAATCATAAATTATGCTAAAATACCTTATCCTTTCAAAAATTCAACCTGGTACATGATGAAGTCCCTTCCTAGGGGTTGGAACCACCACGTGCTACCTATTGACCAATGATAGAGGCCTTAGGTCCTCTCTTCAAAAACCTTCTCCGACTCAATCTTTTGAAATCAAGGTTTTATTTTAAAAATATGCATGAACAATTTTTAATTGAGCGGCACTCCCTATTCTATATGACATGTTATCAATATACATAGCAAATCATATTATAATGCAAATAAGCAAAGCTACAAGCAAAATATTAAATAACCGTGATATTATAGTTCCACCCTAGAGAATAGAAAATAAAGATTACAAGAGAATAATCGAAATATATTATCTATTCTTCATCCTTAAATCCTCAAGCTGTATCCTTCTTCATGTAATGCCTATATTCAGTTTTTCAATCCTGTATAGATCGAATACTCCATATTTTCGATCATATCCAAATTTTATGTTTCTCAAAATTGCCCCAAAAATTAAATTAAAACTACATTGAAAACTGCACCTTTTTTGAAAAAAAAAATTTAACTCTCTGTCGACAAGCTGATCTATGTAATCGATCTGCCGATCATGACCCACCAGCCTACCAATCTTTTCAAGTTTGACTGTCGATTATGATAGTTCAGCCTGCCAAACTTGGAGTTCGGCCTATCGCCAGAGCTACCTAATTTCTACCGTACTGATGCCCTACCAAACTTCACATTTAGCTTGCCGATTTGCGACCATTGACCTGTCAATTTTGGAGTTCTGGCATGCTGGTCGAGCAGAGATCGCCTTTTTTTAGAAAATATAATTTTTGATACAATTCATCAATTTTATTTTCAACAATTCAAAAACATAAAATTAAAGACTCAAGAAATACTTGGGAACTCCATTATTCATCTACTATATCTGTCTTTTCTGAATGATTATTTAATGACAAATTCTTACAAATTTAAATTTAAATAATAATTCCTAGATGGAGATGATAGTCCGCCATCTAATTACATAAAAAACTAGATATACATTCTAACCTCTAAGGAACCATAACCGGTATAAATTATTTAATTAATAAATAATTAAATAATAATTTAATCAACTATAATTAATTAATAAACATTCACCATATAATCAATGACAACATAAAATTATATAGAAACCCTAGAGTGCCAACTCTCTAAAAATCAAATTCAAGCATAGAAGAGATCAAGATCACATAATTTATTCATATAGCATGATCATAAACTCGTAAATTTATGAAAAAACCATGGCTCTGATACCAATTGTTGAAAAAATAGTACACAACAGAATTTTAAAATTTTTTATATCAAAGTTTTTTTTTGAAACCACAAGTTTGACACACTGTATGCATAAATTAACCAAACGTTACTAACCTTTGAATGTCGAAGAACTCTCGCAATCCATGAAGAGAAGTAACGTTCTAAAAGAACCTCAACCAACTTGTCTTCTTTGCTATTCTCTATCCACCATTGGAGTGAGTGTAGGCTCATTTCGTTTAGCTTTTCCACCAAGTGACTCTCCTTCCAACTAATTGAGAAATACCCAAAGCTATAATTCATGATTTGTGAATGATAGCTCTCCGGGGAGTTGTAGAGTCTCACTGATAGAGTCTTATTCTAGATTTCTCAACTAATTCTAATAATAAAGAGACTGACTTGCCTTTTTATAGAGCTTGGGCTCAAAAGTCAATCTATCAGATCAGGGTTCAAAAATTTGAATCGAAATCAAATCAGGATCAATATCTAATAAAATCTACATGAAAATGCGTGATTCTTTTATCGCCCAATTGGCAAGTCGAGCTGGCAAATCAGTCTACCAAATCTCCTTAATCGGTAGGCCGAACTTAAAGATCTACCTGCCGAACCTCTGATAAAAGATCCCTATGAATCTTTATTTTTCACTTGAGATTCTTAAGATAGAGCCTCAATTTTAATTCAAATAACCTAATAGAGAAGTTATGTGATTAAAACAGTCATATCTAGATATACTCTAGGAAAATAAATATTTCAAATAATTCAACAAGTTTATCTTGAATTAATTCAAAATTATTCCAACCGATAAACAAACATGAATTATCCGATCTAGATAATTCAACAAGTTTATCTTGAATTAATTTTATTACAAAATTAATTCAATCGATAAACAAATATGAATTATCTGATTTTACTGAATTTCAACCAATCTGATAAATCTGACATAAGTCACCAAATATTGGAAAAGCATGCCATATCGTTACAGGATTTTTGTGAGCTAGCAAAGGGGACCAAATAAACCTGTATAGTTCAAGCTCCCGATAGTTATGAAACCCAATATTTCAGATATACATTTCATAATTATCATTTCCAACGCTACTCCACTAAAAGCTTGGAGCTGCACTCTTGAACTATATAGAATTATGAAGCCCAAATAGCTAAGTCTCCATGATATATCATAATGTATCGTATCCTCATAGGATTATCCATAATTGGCTTAAGGACAAGTTCTATCTTACTTTCTCGATTATTTTTATCTTATATTCCATTACCTCACTATTGAAAAACTTACCATTTAAAGACAGTATACCATTCGGTTATACCTATGTATCCAAATAGTTGAGTGTTCTAGTTTTCCAATTATAGGATAACGCATATAGCAGGATATCACTACTCCTAAAGAGGAGCTATAGATTCCAATGAACAATAGGTCTACGTTATCAAGAGTCATGCTTCCAATGTACTGACATCTATACCACTATTAAATGTGGATGTCACCCTTTGGTACATCAAAAGATAAATGTCAAGATTACGGGCCCACAATTCATCTTAGGATTAAGATACAGTACAAATTGTTGTCTAAAGTGAATCGTTTTGTCGAGACAGAATTATTAATCTAAATCAATTCTCTCTTTGTCCCGATCCAACACATCATCATCTATGACAATGTGTCCGTCACAACCCGCCTTTTTCAAGCTGTGATAAACCTTTTTCTTACTTACATATAGGCAAAAACTTAGGAAATTTTTTTTACACATTTAGATTTTAACATCTTTTGAAACACCAATATATACATGTATTTACATAACACATTTTCTCTTACAATACTGTTTGCCAAAAACTCTTGAGAGAGGTTTTATCTTATGTAACTATGTTTCGGCTTTCACACAATACGTTTGAAAATAACATAATATATATTACAGCAAAAACAAAACTATGACAACATCCATACCCATTTTGCACACTAATCATCCCTTCGCCAGCTTATCAATAAAATTTTTCTGACCTTCTTATAGGAATACCTACAGCATGAAATACTTAGTGAGCTTACGCCCAGTAAGTCCCAATACAACCCACATGCACATTCAATAAAATACATGATCCGGTTATGCTTTCTTATGAACATTCTTTATCCTTTTCATATCTTATCTTTAATTATGGCCCAAGTGTTTGTACCATTGTGCATATAGGTCTCCTTGACATCAAGACCATACTATATCCTTAAACTCCTCTTGAGTCAAGAGTCAATACAATACTCTTCTTAATTCTAGTCATACATTTACCAGTCCAATTATTATGGTTATCATGCCATGCATGAAGTTATAGCACATGTTATACACAAAACATGAATACTCTTGTATGGTATAGTACTTTATATACTCACATATACACATTAATATAAACACAGGTATACAACATAATATACACACAGGTATTTATCTTATATACTCATAGGTACACACCAATGTACTTATAGGTATTTATATTATAGCATACACATAGGTATATGTTATTGATGTGCCCTAGGCCAATTATGTAATAACCACATATGACTTCATTACATTTGCATTTTATTAATAAAGAGTCATTTTCATTATTATTTTTTTTAAATTCTATGAATAGTCATTTTCATTTTCATTATTATAATTCAACACTTGTCAAGACTTGGATTGCTAAACATAGGTTCTGCCAAAGCAGGGTGTGTTAAGCCATCTTGGTAAGACATGACGGATAATAATGATATCCATATGTTTGAAATGGTTAGACTTAACTAGGTTATCAAAATGGTTTTGGACCTAGGGCATTAAATGGGATTTTAATTTTCAAGGACATGTGATGTCAAATCCCATATTTATCCAAGAGTTATATAAGATGTAATTGGTAAAGTTTTACCTACCTACATAACCATACTTTAGGTGATAAGCCAAAGCTTACTTAAAGTGAGGTGAAATATGGATCTTGGCCCACTAAAATTACAATTGTTGTGATTGCTAAATTAATATTGAGGGTTATTGATTTGATAAAATTAGTGGGATTTAAATTATG
>CAMOHE010039957.1:0-25688 GCA_946598075.1 Artocarpus hirsutus | reverse complement strand
GGGATGCCCAGTATGATACTTGATATGGACGCTTAATACAAGCCTTAATGCGTACGCCAACATAACATTTAGAAACTAGAAAGTGAAAGGAAAGTGAAAAAGCACTTGTGTGTGATTAAGAAACTTGCCGTTTAAATTGATTAAAAGATATAGATCGTTATGGGCATATCGGCTCAAATTTAAGAACCATAATTCGCTTATAACTCAAGCACGAATATTCCGTGAGCAATTTAGCATCTATATATATACATATACATATACATACATATATATATTGTTGATGCTTACCGAGGTTCGGCGTTGTATCAACACCACGTGCGGTGGCTCATAGTATTCAGTTTTTTCATGTTCATCTCTGCCTGATCTGGTTGGCCTGCAACAAGAAGAGGGACGCTTCGGAGGCAAGAAATGGTCAGTCAACAAAAAAGGCTCTTCGATGCTTAAGGCATGGGTTGCTCGGCAGAGGTTGGGAACTCGTTAGGTAGGAAGGAGCTTGCTTGTTAGAATGCAATAAATGCATCCGATTTATAAGCTACCACTTAGACCGGGTGTTAGGTGGGTTTTGCTCACAACCTGAGTATCACATCAAGGCATGTTAGGTGGCAAGTAACAAGTGTCACGTCCCTCCACTGATGGATTGGTTTTCATTCGTGGACGAGTTGTTTGCCATTTGTTGGCTAGTGATGGCATGTAGCAGTCTACTTCAGAGCAAAAATAATCCGACCCGAGCTAGTACTCAATCCGAGGAGGCAGCCTGATAAGGTGCGGCCTTGGGGACCCTAAGAAGTACCTCGGACATGACATCCAATGTCATCGGGGTCAGTCGTAAGCTCCACATACCTTTATCGAGCTATTTGGCCACCATCGGGAGTTTGGCTCCTCGACGGTGGTGCTAAGCTCACCCTTAACATATATATTTGCCAAAGCATCTATAATTCAATTACAACAAATGAGCTTTATCATGGTTTAAGTAATATACGTGTATAACGGCAAAATATATGTCCAACTATTTTTATTCATTAATCATATCACTTGTCACTATTCTAACTAGCAGCCACAACTCTCGTATTAGATTTGGATTTTAGTAGGAAAGGTAGCCTCACGAATACTAAACACTACATTTTAAGTTTTTGAGATTGTTGTACCAATTTTTGTTAAATTTGTTAGGCTTATTGCTTTATTAGTTCTTATTAACTACTAATGGACCAACTTTCCACTGGGCTGAATCAGTAATTTTTTTTAATAAAAAAGATACTTTATGTCATCTCATTCCTCTATCGTCTTAACACAAAATCGAATGAATTAAACAACTACTACTTTTAAAGATTTGAGTTTAAAACTTATCATGTTTGTAGAATCATGTTTGTAGAAAAGTTTAGCCTAAATTTTACATCAAACTATATTGATGAATAATTTGGCTATATTAGTGATATTTAATATAAATAAACATAAAATCCAAATAGGACAAAAAAGAGCTTGATTCTTGCAAGTTTCTTGTTCTATATATATAGCTTATTGTCACGAGCTTTCTTTCTCCAAAGGTACTCGTGCGACCTTAGTACTGCCCGAAGCTAAGTCAGCCTAACTCACTCACGTACTAGCCTAGAACACAAGGGGACATAAGAGAAGAAGGAGAACTTTGAAAGGAATGTTGTATTAAAGCTAAGAGAACTTTACAAGGCTTATGATTCTTGGATTTCTTGGATGGTTGACAAATGAGAGAGTTGGTCCTATTTATAGGCATCTTCTAACAAATGAACAGTCTAGATTACATTGATCCGACGGCTACTATTTCCTATCTAGAATGTTCTAGCAAAAGTATGGAAGGTATTTACAAGTATGAAGTATTCTAGAGACTTCTACACTACTCTACATTGTCCCCAAGTGCTCCCAAAGTTCTAGAGAGTTCCAGAGTAGTCTTGAGTCTTCCAGGACCTCCTAGGTTCTTCATGATGCTTCTAGACTATGGTGGAACCTCCTGGAATGCTGCGGAACAGTGTAGATCACTCTAGGCCCTTCTAGAATCTTCCTTGGGCCAATCTTACTCTCAAAACACCCAAGAAAAGAGAATGGCCTCTTTGTGGCTAGTAGGGCGTGACATTCTCCCCCACCTATGCTCGCGACGCCCTCATCACGTCCCCATGATATTGTTGGATTCTGTCCTTGAACTGCCAAAGTGCCTCCTCGGTTTCCCAGCTGGCCTCGGTGTCAGGCAGTCCTTTTCACTTGATAAAGTACTCCCTATAACTTGGCACACCTCGTCTTCAGATGACTCGATCCACTAGTATTTCATCGACTTCCTTGTCAAATGAGGTGACCACGATTGTGGGTGCTCGATGAGAGACTTCTTTTGATGGATCTTCCAAGTCTTCGTGGTATGGTTTGAGCATACTTATGTGGAAGACT
The DNA here is from genome assembly GCA_946598075.1 of Artocarpus hirsutus. Taxonomy (NCBI): domain Eukaryota; kingdom Viridiplantae; phylum Streptophyta; class Magnoliopsida; order Rosales; family Moraceae; genus Artocarpus; species Artocarpus hirsutus. The sequence goes on along the minus strand of CAMOHE010039957.1, from coordinate 23,282 downwards.
GGATGAATCTTTAGCTTTGGTGGAAGGTGTAGTTTATATGAGACCTTACCTATGCGCTTGATCACCTTGAAAGGTCCTTCATACTTGCGTATCAGACCCTTGTGGACCTTCTTGAATGTCTTGAACTGCTGTGGCAAAAGTTTTACTTAGACAAGATCCTTTTCCTTAAACTCTACGTGCCTCCTTTTCTTGTCTGCCCATTTCTTCATGCCCTGTGCCGCCTTGTGCAACGTTGCCTAGGCCATTGTGCCTGTTCATGCCATGACTTGGCAAACTTAAATGCAGCTGGGCTTTTCCCTTTATAGCAAGTGGCAAGGGAAAGAGGAGTTGTTGGCTGTTGTCCCATGACAATCTCGAATGGACTCTTGTTGGTGGCCTCACTTTGTTACAAGTTGTAAGAAAATTGTGCAACATCTAGAGAAGTTTGGCCCAATCCTGTTGGTTGGCACTCACATAGTGCCATAAGTAGAGCTCTAACAAAGCGTTGATGCGTTCTGTCTGACCGTCACTTTGAGGATGGAAGCTTGTTGAAAAGTTCAAGTCTGACCCTAACATCTTGAACAGCTCCGTACAAAACCTTCTAGTAAAATGAGGGTCTCGGTCGCTAACAATGTTTGTTGGATCGCCCCATAGCTTGACTACATAGTGCAGAAATAGTCTCACTGCTTCCTCTGTCGTGTAGTTAGTTGGTGTTATGATAAAGGTGGCATACTTGCTAAACCTGTCCACCACGACCATTATGCTTCCATTTCCTTCGGACTTCAATAGGCAGGTGATGAAGTCCATGGAGACGCTCTCCCATGGTCTCTTTGGAATGGGTAGTGGGTCAACCATACCCCCTGGTTGTTGCTGGACTACCTTATCTTGTTGACAAACAAGGCAAGTCCATACATATGCCTCGACCCCATCTTGCATATTAGGCTAATAGTAGACAGACTTCAAGAGAGCAAGTGTGCGCTTCATACTTGGGTGGCCCGGCCATAAGGAGTTATGACTTTCCTTTATCAAATCTTTTCTCAAATTGGCCCACTTTGGCACGTACATGCAGTTGCCTTTGGTGTAGAGGATGTCATCAGCTAGCCAAAACCTCCGTGTTTTGCCCTCGTTCACCAAGGCGATGATGCTTTGTGCTTGAGGGTGTGCCTTTAGTCCTTCCTTGATTTTGTTTAGAAGTGGGCTAGTGACTTGGGAAATGCTTGATAGCTTTGCCTTTCGACTTAGTGCATTAGCTACCACGTTTACTTTTCCTGGCTTGTACTCCATGACATAGTCGAACTCGACCAGGAAGTCTTGCCATCTAACTTGTTTCGGACTGAGCTTCTTTTGGGTTTGGAAATAGCTTGTTGCAACATTGTCGATCATGATCACAAACTTTGACCCAAGGAGATAATGGTGCCACACTCTAAGGCAATGGATGATGGCTGTCATATCTTTCTCTTGCACTGTGTAGCATCGCTCAGTCTCGTGGAGTTTCCTGCTTTTATGTGCAATTGGGTGTCCTTCCTACATAAGAACGCCTCCAATGGCAAAGTCAGAGGTATCAGTATGTACCTCATAAGGTTTGGTGTGATTGGGTAGGCTGAGTACAGGCTCCTCACTGATTGCTTTCTTTAGGTCTTCAAAGGCCTATTGATACTTTTCTGTCCAGTCCCATGCCTTGTTATTCTTAAGAAGGTAGGTCAGTGAGGCAGTCCTCGTCGAATAGCTCTTAATGAATCAGTGGTAGTAGTTTACTAGCCTAAGAAAAGATCGTAGCTCGTGTACCTTGGTTGGTGGCTCCCAAGTTTGGATAGCATGCACTTTGCTATCTTCCATCATTAGCTGGCCATCCCTGATCTTGTGCCCCAGAAGACTACCTTCGGCTTGGCAAAAGAGCACTTCTCCTTCTTGATGTATAGCTCATTGTCTCGTAGCACTTTGAATAGCTCCCTTAAGTGTTGCACGTGCTCCTCTAAGGTCTTGCTATACACCACTATATCGTCCAAATAGATGACCATAAATTGATCGAGATATGGGTGGAATAGCTTGTTCATCAAAGTACAAAATGTAGCAGGTGCATTGGTTAGTCCAAATGGCATAACCAAGACTTCATAAGACCAGTACCTTGTAGCACATGTGGTCTTTGGTTTGTCTCCTTTGCCTATGCAACTTGATAATACCCCAAGCGAAGTTTTAACTTCGAGAAATAGCGGACGTGACCTAGTTGATCAAATAGATCAACGATCAAATGAATGGGGTATTTGTTCTTTACCATGATCTTATTGAAGGCCCTGTAGTCGATGCACATGCGCAAAGAACCATCTTTCTTCTTCTAGAATAGGACTGGTGCATCGAATGGGGCTTTGGAAGGCCTAATGAACCCTGCATCAAGTAATTCCTTGAGTTGCCTTCTTAGTTTCGCTAATTCTGGCGGTGCCATGCGGTGCGCACCCATGGCTGGTGGCTTAGTCCCTGGTTCTAGTTCGATCTGATGGTCTACCTCCCTCCTTGGTGGTAGCTTCTTTGGTAACTCTGTTGGCGCAACGTCCTTGAACTCCTCGAGGACAGCTGCTACCTCCTTTGGCTCAACTTCTGACGGCCCTTGCTTTTCATCGTCATATTCTTTGAGGATAGCCAAGTAGCTTTCCTCATCCCTTCGAATGCCCTTCTTAAATTGCATTGCCGAGAGCACCTTTATGTCTTGCTTGTTGGTCCTAGTCGTTGGCACAACACAAGCCTTGTCACAATCCACGATGCACATGTTGTTGGCAAACAACACAGGGAATGCTTTGACTTGATCTAAGAATTTCAGTCCTAGGACGACTCTAAAGTCATCCATTGGCACGACTGAGAAGTCCATGTGTCCGGACCAGGCTCCCACGTTGGTCTTAACTCCTTGGGCTATGCCATGAATAGGTCGGGCAGTTGAATTGACTGCCTTGATGGAGCCCCCTCCATTAGTCACCTTAAGTCCTAGCCTTTGGGCTTCTTCAATTGCGATGAAGTTGTGGGACGTACCTGTATTGAGCATGGCTGCCATTGGTTTTCCTCCAATGGTCACATCCACAAAGAGTAGCCCTTTGGCTTGGGTTTTGGGAGCAGATTGAATCACATTGAGTAGCTGCATAGACCCCATGTGTGCACCATTGTTGCTGCCATTGGCTTCTGTCCCGTCTTGATGACTTGCAAGGAGCAAATTTAAGGCTCTTTCCTGTGGCCAGTCCCTAGCCCCGTGGGGACCATCACAAAGGAAGCATTTGTTGTTGGACTTACTCGAACTCCTGCTGTCCTTTTGCTTGCCCTTCTCTTTGCGCCTTGAGGTGTTATCTGGGCATTACTCATCCTTGCGTTGGCCCTTGTCTCCCCCACCTTTGGCTTGGCCACTCTTCTTATCCTTCGGCTTGTTGGTGGTCTCCCTTTGGCCTGTGTAGTCAATCAAACTTTCGGCTATGGTGGTGGCAAGGTCTTGTACCCCACGTCATCTTAGCTCGGTCTTGGCCCATTGTTGGAGTCCATCCATAAAATTGAAGAGGGCATCTTTGTAAGACAAATTAGGGATCTCAAGTACTAACTCCTTAATATAATCACGAATAGACCCTAATTGTTTAAGCCTTCGCAGACGAGCTCTAGCCTCATCCTCAGCATTCTCAGGATAAAACTGCCTTTTAAGCTCTCTTTTGAAGTCATCAAAAGTAGTCATGGTGCATGTACCTTTATCGACATCTCCTCACCTTCTCCTCCACCAAAGCATGGTGGTGTCGGTGAGATAAAGAGCCACGGACTGGATCTTAGCGTCCTCTTCTGTGATGCCCATGGCCCCGAAGTATTGATCTAAGCCCCACAAGAAGTTGTCCACTTCTCGTGCATTGCGTGATCCCCTAAAACTTTTAGGCTTTGGCACCTTAATGTGCCTGGCCTCAATGATGCTACTGTTGGACCATGTTGCCAATGCATGCTTGCAAAGGGCTAAGTCCCCATGCATATCCTCAATGTGTGCGAGTGTGCTATTTAACTCTATCTCGTGGGCTTGACGCATTTTGCTGAGCTCTCCCATGAACTCGTCACGGACCTTCTCAATTTCAGCCTGCAAGGACTCCTCCAGTTGGAGCAACATGCCCCGGATTGCAGTGTGGATAGCGGCATCCTCCGCTTCTAGGCCATCCACCCGTTGGCTTAGATCATCCACCTGGGCCTCTATGCCACTCACGCCCTCCTTTACCGGAGATAGGCGCGAGTCGAAACCAGAGATCACATCCTTAGATCGACCCCACTTAGCCACGACGTTGGAGTCGACCATTTCTTCACGGCCTCGCTCCTGTGTCACCTCTACATCAAATGGGTTGGATCCCATGGCCCTTTGAGCAGCACCTTGCTTAGCCATAGTCTCAGCCTGAGCCTCGCTCTGATATCAACTGCCATGAGCTTTCTTTCTCCAAAGGTACTCGTGCAGCCTAAGCACTACCCCGATGCTAAGTTAGTCTAACTTGCTCACGCACTAGCCTAGAACACATGGGAACACAAGAGAAGAATGAGAGCTCTAAAAGGAATGTTGTATTAAAGCTAAGAGAACTTTACAAGGCTTTATGATTCTTGGATTCCTTGGATGGTTTACAAATGAGAGAGTTGGTCCTATATAGAGGCATCTCCTAACAAATGAACGGTCTAGATTTCATTGATCCGACGGCTACTATTTCTTATCTAGAATATTCTAGCAAAGTATGGAAGGTATTTATAAGTATGGAGTATTCTAGAGACTTCTACACTACTCTACATTGTCCCTAAGTGCTCCCAAAGTTCTAGAAAGTTTCAGAGTAGTCTTGAGTCTTCTAGGACCTCCTAGGTTCTTTATGATGCTTCTAGACTATGGTGGATCACTCCGGGCCCTTCTAGAATCTTCCTTGGGCCAATCTTACTCTCAAAAACGCCCAAGAAAAGAGAGTGGCCTCTTTGTAGCTCAATGGGGCGTGACATTATGCTAATTTTAACATTAACATTCTTTATAGGGTGAAAAGTGTAAAAAAGTAAAAAGATGGAGATATTTTACGTGGAAATTGAGAAAGTAGGTCAATTGAAATAAAGAACCTAAATTCCTCAAAAGAAAAAAAAAAGGCAAAAATTCTTGTAGGATCCACACTTTTAACTCCTTCAGTGGAAATAAAAGAAAACTCTGACAAAAAAAAAAAAGTGGAATAACTAAATTCTCAAATTATTTTGGTAAATTACTTAAATGAAAGTAAGAAAAAAAAAAGCCAGGGAAAGGGTACTTTTACGGGGAAAAATTACTTTTTTAAGGAAAAAAACTTATTTTCTGTTTATCTTGTTTTCCACCTTTTATATTTTTCTTTATCTCTCTTGTTTTCTTTCCTTAATATCAAACATAGTACAAGTAAAAGTAAAAACTTGCAAACGTAGGGCGTCTTTGACAACTTAATTCCAACTATGAACAACAGAAAGTTCTTACATGTTATAGTTTAAAACAAAAGTATGCTACAATATAAAGCTCTCCTATACTACAATATTTATAGTTATAACTTGTAATTTCAACTATGTTCACAAACGCTCTCATAAAAGTTTGAATAAGCGTGGCATTTGAGACAAGAAGGTATCAAAGTCTCGATTAGGATTTTAGCCATTTGTTTTGCATCTTACTCTGCCCAACAAAACAATAGGAAAAATGACATGAAAGACTTTGTCTGTTTGGTAGTGTTTTTAAAATGAGTGAAAAGAGCTTTGTTGTGAAAAATAAGAATTTTTGAAGAATTGTGTTGAGAGTATTTTTAAAATTTTTGTTTTAAAAAGTGTAAAAATATTTTCAAAAATTTTAAAAACAATGATAAACGAGGTCCATATTTTTGGTCTCATCAATAGAAGGTTCACATTATTTGGTCCCGGATACACTTGCTAGACAATTACCAAGCATATATGCCAACCCAAATGAACAAAAGGACCTACCAACGCTGATAAAAATGGGAAGTACTGAAATCTCATGAGCCCAAAAGACCTGCAAACTGCCGCCACCAACCTTCATATAATCATATTCAACACAACATTAGCTGGCCCTTATTAATTGCAAGATACAACACTGACCCTTGACCTCCTCCACGTGCACGGTCATGATCTCATAACCCCAAGCCCATCCCCCAATTAAATGTTTTCAAGGGCCTTTTAACACAGGGCCAAAAACTACAGGCCGGTCAGCACATGTAAGCTAGCCCACTTGATCTTCAATCCAACGGCTCAAAATCAAAACGCGGTCAAGGAGTTGCTAGATCTTTAACTCCTCTCATGCAGATATAAATACAAGGTCCTCTATTTTGCATAACCATCTCAAAGTCTCAACCAACAAACAAACATCCTCCTAGTTTCACAGCGACTACTACGACTACCAACAAAACACAAAAACCCCCCAACAACAAAGAGGGAAAAAAAAAAAAAAATCACAACATCATGGTTGTCTTCTGTTTTCTCGTTGATCAGAAGAGAAAAGTGAGGCGGAGCAAGCCGGCGGCAGGCACGTGCTCGCGGTGCGGTGGCGGCGCAAGCGTGGCGGATATGAGGACAGCCACAAGATTTTGTTACGTCCCGTTTTATTGGAAATCTTGGAGAGCTATTATATGCACCTTTTGTGGAGCTACTCTCCGATCTTACAGATAAATTTAGATATAGCCTTGTGTTATTACTCAGATTAGTATGCTAAGTGGTTTGAATTTTTTGACCCCTTTTTTATTGTATTCAATTTGTTCATATATGGCTCATTTATTCTTTTTATTCATACTTTTTTCTTCGAGTCAGTAGTCACTAACACTATGAAATATAGATTTGGAGACAAAAAAAGGTTGTAGCTGTTTAAAGTAACTCCTCACCCTAACAAATTCCACAGAGATCACGTTGTAATTCTTTTGGGGTAAAATTGATACAGAATCAATTAAATAGGAAAACGACACTGTTTAAAAAAAACAAAAAAATGTAACTGTAATTAACAAACATAGCTTTAAGTTTAAAATATTCAAAAAATTTTATTTGCAAATGAAAGAAGGTCATTTTGCCAATTTCACTTTCTAAAAGTCGTCATTTTGACAAATTTGCCTCCAAATCGCCGGAATTTAAGAACAAATCAACGAAGAAAAATCCAGTATTTCTGTTCCGCCACTCCCTATTTTCAATAGCTCAAATGCAAACGCACTAATAACATTGATGTTGCAGCCAACAAAAAGAAGTAGACATGGTCACCAGTATCCGCCACAAGTAGTATTGTCATCCTCTTAATGAAGAGAAAATAAAACAGAAGCGGAGACATGATAGCAATAAACAGATTTAAGGCAAATTAATATTAACCGTGAGAAAGAGAAAAAGGTCATCACATGCTGTCATAAAAGCCGTATGGTGGCCCCAGTTATTCACATTAAATGTCACATTATGATGTTTGCCAAGTACTCAGCTATATAAGATGAGCCAGACACCGTGTACAGAGCACTCCCGCGTAACCTGGCGAGGTTTAAACTAGACTCCATGCTACCAAGGGGGTGTTTGACAAAGTAATGAAAACTGTGGTTTCCACCACAAAATCAATTATAAACAGTAAAAAGCTCTCATATGCTACAGTAACAATAAAAAAATTGCTACAGTATAAAGTTCTCATATGCTACAGTAAAAGTGGTTCTCACCACTGATTCCCATCACCTTCCAAACATCTTATAAAAAAACAGTAAATCTTAATCTAATAAATATCTTATTTATTAGATTAAGAAATATATTTTACAAGTAATAGAGTTTTAATCTCATAAAAATAAATTTTTTTTTAACTATATAAGCATTATTATTGGCCTTATATTTGACAAACCGATTTAAATCTATCATTTTAAACTATTTATAATAAAATTTTTATATACTATACCATAAAATGAAAACATATTAAAGCATAAAACTCCTCTCACATGACATGTTATGGTACGAATGGCATAAACAAAGACCTATAACCCACAGTTACATAACGATTTGAGCAATAATCGAGCGAAACTAAACTCAGCGCACAACAAAAGGACTAGGTACAGCTAGTGGGGTGCAGAATTCAGGGAGGGGGTACTTTTATTTATTGACTAGACAGCAGATTACAGCTTTCAGCATTTATTTTGTTGGTGAAAGATGGGGTACTCCTTTAATTGATATTGCCAAGACCTTTTAACAATTTTAGGTCAGTTTCTTTTAAACCATTAAAATCTTAGCAGTAGCCTTATCGCCTTTTACAGTAACTACGTGCTAGAAAATATCTTTTGATATTTTTAACGGCCGATCATTTTAGGGTTTAAAAGTGTGGTGATGACCGTTAATTAAATTATTTTTATTATAATATATGAGAGTTTTATATTATAGTAATTTTTTTTATTGTTATTGTAATACGTAAATTCACTATTTACATGTATATGATTTTATCTTACTTGCAATTTTAACATTCACGACAATAATATTGAAATCTTTAAAATGTGTAAATATATTGCTTTATTTTATAAGTTTAATTAATGAAAATTACTCGAGTAACACTAAACAAAAGTCTTTTAAAAATGTGTTTGTTGGTAAAATATATTTAAGGAAAAAATCCCTAAGAAACATTATCTAGATTCTTGAGTTTACTACTCCCAAAGAAGGGTGTGTACAAAATATTATTTGACCTTTTGGAATGAAATGCATTCAAGCGAATATTGAATCATAGCGGTTGGACTTTCCTCGTTCTGCAGGTAATTATCGTGAAAGATTGGGGAAATGAGGATCCATATTGTTGGTCAACTGTAAAAGAAATGTTGAAAATATATGTTCATGTGTGTGTGTGATCTATGGAAAGAATTTATGCATAAACTAGCTGTATATTCGAATTTTGGCGGCTTATTGTATAATATGTTGTTACCGTCAGTTTGTTGCAGGAGTTTCAAAGTTCACGAACATGAAAAGAAGGGAGACATTGTTGTTTGGTTCTTTAGTGTTAGCAAACCATGCACAAAAGTAAATAATACTTGTTTAGGTTCCAATACCAATGTAATTCATTAAACATGGAAAGTGAAACTAACTATAAATAGTTCTTTATACCTAGCTCCATTCATAGGTTATTGCATTAAGTCATTTTTTTTTTCCTTTTTCTTTCTTGAAAACAAATAAGACAGAAGATGGCGTATCTAAATTATCTCGAAGAGACAAAACTGTATCTCCATATGGCATATGAATCCCTTATAAAATGAATTGTCTAGATACTCGTTTAATGTGGTGGGAACCTGTACCAAAGTAGCTATAACTCAAGATTTTGTCTAGAAGAATTAGTAGCTTTACACCCCACAAATGACCGGTGGTTTATGAAGTCGATATAAATCGGCTAACATTACTCTTTTGTCTACTTTTAACACAATTAGGCTAGGTTGAATAATTTAACTTATTAATAAAGAACCTCGATTCTTTTTGTTGAATATCAGAATGTTGTTAAAGAGAGTGAATATACTAAATTCAAGGTAATGGTGTTAAAATTGAGATAGTAAATTAGGGTGTCAAAGATATCAACTTCATAATATTCTTCTAGTTATACTTGATTTAGAAACGAGAATGACTATGATAATGATGAGGAAGAGAAGATAGTGAAGGTGGGGAGCTTGAGAGAGAGTTTTAACAAGACAAGTAATGAAGTAGAAAAGGATGATGATGACCAAATTCATAAGAGATGCCGACCTGCAGGCCGATGTAACAGGCTAAAATATTGACCATTGTGATCAAATGAAAACGACAATATGATGGTGATGATGCGCAGACAAAAGCAAGTTGGAGGGAACACGGCGACGACAAAGATGGCTACGAAAGAGGATGGTAAAAGGTGATAGCTAGCAGAATTGGGTAGGACTCGTTAGGTCCAAGAATGAGCTTACGTTTGTGACAAGGGCATAACAAACATCCAAACTGCATTTTTTGATTTTTGGGTTTTCAAGTAATAGGTTATTACTATCCCTCATCAATGTCTATTGATCTATCAGACATTCTTATGCCGAGTACAAATTACAAAGCCTGGTTACTTTCTTCTGCTGGTTTTGCCAAGCGTTTGGCTCATGGATTTTTTAAGTTTGAAAGTTGGAACGTGCGTTTGGCAAGGAAAAAAAATGTTCTATTTCCAAACTGATTGGCTGGTTTAAACCAGCCCAAAATCACACTTTTGAGAATTCATGTCTCCCTCAATATCCTTTCCTCCCCTCCTCTTCCTCCGCTTCTTAAAAAGCATCTGCATATTCATACTCTATTCTTTCTCTTTAGATTCATATTTTAACTCAACATCCACACGATTGCGATTTAAACCACTTTTCAGATTTCACAGTTCAAACAAAAAAATTCAAACCTCTATATTTCAAACGGAAATCTAAACGGACCCAAAGTGAAGAATCTAATGCATCCACACCGCACTAGCTAGAGGACTAGTGGGTCGAAATGGATTCAACCGAATAGCATTTGGGATGCCACATAAGACACAACTCCACCATGCAATAGCATGCCACGAAAGAAGCTACTAAAAAATCATGATGATGCGGGTGATCATTTTGCCGGCGGAACAGCTTGGAAGCAATCAAGATGACAGTTATTATTCCTCTGCCCAAGCTTTGACTTTTTCTTTTTTGGGTTCCTTTTACATTTAATGGGGCTGAAAGTCTCCTACATGTCATTTGTTCTACTTTTATATGATTTTGATTTTACAAAGCCCAAGCATGCTCTTTTCAACATATGCTGCTTCTATACATGAATCCTCCATTTCAAAACCAGAAACAATGGATTTATAACCAACTTTACTGTCACTATTCACTATTGCGTCCTTTATTTCAGCTGAGTGGCGACAAAAATTTCTTGGCCAGAAACGTGCAGATAAAGTGGAATGTCAACAACCAGGCTGATAGACCTAGAGTATGTTTGGTAGGAGGGAAAGATGGAGGGAGGTAGAGAATGAGCCACAATTTATCGTTTGGTTGGAGGAGAAAAAGAAAAGAGAAGAGAGATAGAAGGAGAGACTCTCCCTCTGGATCCACTATTTTGAAACCTCCTAACAAATCTATCCAATTTTAATTAAAAGGACTTTGCTAACCCTCAAAATAAATTATTAACAAATAGTAAAATAGATAATTTTGTAATTAAACACATAGTTATAAAATCCATTCTTTCCACTCTCCTTTTCTCATAACATGACAGATTACCACAATCCTCTCTATCGTTTACATTCATCCCTCATATTCCTCTTACCAATTTCCTCTTACCAAACGAAGCCTTAGTATCGTCTTATACCGTCAACTAAAATGTTGAATGATATAAGCTTACTCGTGCATCTGAAGTTTTTCTCTTCATTTTTTTTCAGGAATTTGACCGCTTTGGCCATGAAGCATGATTTTCAGATTTAACACATTAAGACATGCGACATGGAGAACATATATTCGAACATACACAATCTAAGGAATATATACATATATAGAAGATTGGAAGTGAACCAAAGATTAATTTATGCGAAATAAATTACTAGAGACTTAGACAGTTTAAACCAGCCGATGAGAACAACATAATTGAAATCAAGGACTGGAAAATTCAAGTCTGACAATATAATAAGAGAACGTCACCGGAAGCTCCTCTTTTCCCCCCTCTCTCTCTTTTCCCCCATCTTTTTCTGCTAATCTGGAGAAAAAGAAAATGGGCGGGGCAATAATGGGCATAAATAACCCACAAATGAATGGGAAAATATAGGGACCATATTAGAATTGTCACTCATGCTTTGGCATTCCTTGTGAAGTCAGTGCAGGTCTGGCAGCTGCAATCGGAGAAGCGACAAATTTCACAGCCGAAGCACACGCAAGAGGTGCAGCCGATGCAGGTCGGAGAACGAGCACAGCCCCTGTAGACTCTGCGGCTTGCTCTCTCTTCTTCATCATCACATGCTATTCTGAAAGACAATGCAACCATTGTTCAACTTATTCACTATTAAATCTTCAACATGCATAAAATGCAGAAAATGCACGTAGACTAATATACATATTTACATCTGCTGTAAGCACGCCAAATCGTCAATTAGCATGGGCAATATATCATACACATACAAAGTTTGGAGGTAAATTGCTTGAAGACAGACTTACAGCCATATTCATAGCTTAATGAGCGCTCATAACATTTATTTGGTCTCCCAGACATCTGCTTCTTAAAGTTTTCTACTAATTATGCTTAATAAGGGTAGCTTAGTCTCAATGCTAATTAATTTGATTGAAAGCAGTTGTTTAGTCTAATCAACAAAAGCCATAATCCACTCTGATAATGTCGATTGAAAATCTCGGTCAATGGTCCACACATAAAAGTTTGAAATTAATCTACCGTGCAGGAAGCTTGCCACATAAACTACAAGCTTCTCTGTTTGCTTAACTAAATATGCATTTGAGTAACATTTTATATTTCACAGGTCCTCTGTTTAAGGCTGCTAGACACAACTAAACCATTATGGCTCACTTAGCTCCTAGCTTACTTTAACATTTGTATCTGGTGGACATGGTATCGTAGAAAATCTCGCAGCAGCTAGTCTTCATTATCGCTTGAGTTTATCAAAGCTGAACGATCAACTCCCCAATAATTTCTCAGCTGCATCGTGATTCTAATAGAGCTTCTGTATGAATGTTTCCCTAAAGTTTCTAGCATTTACAAATAAAACATAGAATAGAATTAAATGAATTTGACTACCTTGTACATCATAGTAGTTGTAAACCAGTAAGGTTCCTTACTAAATAATAATAGCAATAATAAAAATAATAACAAGACTGTGTATACATAAGAAGGTCCTAGTAATTATGATAGTTTAATTTTCCAAGCTAACCATATCATGCAATGACATAAAATGGTAAAAAAGCACCTGAGTTTGGTAATAAAAACTTTAACTCACATGCATGATTGAGGATAGAAGAAGATTATGGCAATGTCTAAAAGTGTAGAATCAAACGTGCACACATGTTCAATGACAAAATCGGAATAGTCCGATGGATGAAATCTATAAAAGCCTGCGAACATCTTAAATCAGATTCACAATTTAAACATATTTCTATATGCATCAGAAAAATAGTTAGTAAAAAGATAGAAACTAGTGATATGTTCTAAAAGGATAGTGGTCGATTAAAGAAAGAATAGAAATCAGCACAATAAATTAAAGAATACATAAATACTCATTCAACTCGAGGACAACATACTTGTCATATTGCAGATCATCGCATTTCCAATTTGCATCTGCCAAAGCATCATGGTGAATCCGACACTCCTCCTTTGTACGCAGACGGAAACGGCGCTCCTTGCTGCACGTAGTACAGCGAATGAACTCATCACGGTGACAAATTCGTCCATTGTTTGACCTCTGTGACCCATTGGCAGTTTTTGATGTTTGGTTGTAGTATTTGAGCAGTACTGTCTTGCACAACGGAACCTTCTCCCCATTAACAATGACCCAAACATTATTCTTCCATTTCCTTGCTGTTTCTCGTCCAGAATGCTTTTCAAATGCAGCTGGAGTCAATTTTCCTGTCACAACAAACCCAGAATGAAATAAAAGGAAAATAAGATTGGGGGAAAAATGGACACCATAAAATCATAAATGTAGAAAGCATGAGCTTTTCATCTCAACCAAAACACTGAGTAAGAAAAAAAAAAGTGAAGAAAAAGCCTGCATTGAATGATCGTATAAGATATCAGGCTGACATGAACACATGAATAGAGCAACAGTAAAATGAAAAAGAGTTGGTGAAGAACAAGGTCTTTTAATTCTATGATTTAACGTTTGAAGAAAACATTTAAATAAAAGGTTTGCCCATCTGTCACTCCAAGACAAACCTTCCCCAACGAACATAACAGTGTCTTCTTGAAGGACAAAATCCTCAGATGATCAGTGAAAAAAGGAAAACTGGATACAGCCTTGTTAGGCCCTCAAAATGGCAATGGGAAAAGGTACTCGGAACTGTAGATTGCTCAAAATTTCACACCAAGCAATAGTGTTTGCACGTTAATATGGTAAACAATCAGATACATTATGTCAGCACCACTTTCAGACCCCCTTGTCAGACGTTGTGAATTTTTATGCTTTACACCTCCATGCGTCATGACAACATAACATAAACAAAGAAAACACAAACAAACGAATAACACAAAAAATCAGTTTAATACATAACCATAACCTGCAAAATTCAAGTTCAAAACTTGACCCTACAAAAGAAGGTGCTACCAGCAAAGCACTTGCTGTTTACACTGTAGATTAACATGAAAGCTGCTTGAGCCAAACACCAAAAGCACCAACCAAAATTCTCATTGTGCTTCATGATGAACCAAAGAACAGATAAAACCCTACATTCATATAACTATACTACATAATCCCACCGCATTTTACTCTGTAAAACAGAAAGAACAGAACTCTGGCGTAAAAATAAAAACTTGAAAAAACAGGTGTTTGTTTGTAATCCAATCACCACCACTAAAGGGTAATCTAGGTCTCGTTCTGAACAAGAACATTTAGATATAATGTATGTACTCAACAAAAGCACACACACACACGCACGCACACACACAAACATTCAATCTAAAACTCAACCGTCAGAAACAAACCAAGGACTATATATAGAAAACATACGTATTAAGCTCGTGGAGAACACGTTCACTAAGACAAACTAACATACACTTGAACCGTACAACAATGATTAAAAAAAAACACAACGAACAATGAATGAATGAATGATCATGAACACGAAAAACGCTGTCTTGAAAGTATATTTAGATGATAGAAAAATGCAACCCCACATCAACGTCAAAGCCCAATATTTCACATTTCACATGACATTACAATATTACATGCATAAAAAAGGAAACGCATTTCCCAAAAAGCTTGAGAGTGAGAGAGAGAGAAGGGGGGGTGTGGGGGGGGAGGGAAGAGACCTTCTTGACAACCAGGGGTGCATTCACAGATGATTTGGAGATCACCATTGAGGAAAACCCTAAGCCTACCAACGGCGTCACCGTATCTGTGGCTCGTACAACCACACGTAACCTCAATGTGGTCTCCGCTCCTCTTGACGCCGCTCATCTCGCTCAGCTCCTCGTCGCTGAATATCACCACCAACCCACTTTCTCTCTCTAACCCATTCGCCATTTTTTTTTTTTTTGGTTTTTCGATCGAAAGTCGAACAAACCCACAAGCTAAATCATTCAGAGTGAAATCGAAGGGAAAAGTTAAACCCTCCAAGCCAAGCCCCAGAGAGAATCCAGAAAGAGAGAGTTAAGAGAGAGAGAGAAGGAGTGGAGGGATGTGATATCTATTATAAAAGAAAATGGGATGTATTAGGGGGGATTGACGAAGGAACCCCCCAGAAAACCACGGAAAAGGGCTTCAAAGGGCACGCATCTCCAAGGGTCACTCCGAGAGATCTGGTGGAGAAAACGTTGAAGTTTTTACAGAGAGAAAGAGAGACAGTGAAGAGAGAGAGAGAGAGAGAGAGAGAGAGAGAGGTTGGTGATTGTGTTGAATGAATGAGCTGGCGAAGGAAAACAAATGTCGTGGGGTGAAGGGGTTAAAAGGCGTAGGGCGCTACCTGCATGACATGACATTAGATGGAAAGAGGACGAATGAAGAGAGAGAGAGAAAGAAGGGGCAAAAAAAAAAAAAAGATGAGCGTTGGGGTCAGGGTAGTTTGGTTTATGGAAAAATCTCTCTCATGGAAAGGAGACGAGGTTCTGTTGGATTGCGTACTCTTAACCCTTCTATTCTCTCTCTAATCTGTTATATACATACTTATATATGTTTTATACTCACTTAGATATGTATATATATGTCTATGTGTGTTGTTGCCTGCTTTTGTTTTTGCTGTTTGGCACCATTTCCATTGACGCTTTTTGATATTCGGTTGCCAATGATGTTTTTACTCTCTAGTTTTACTACAACCATTGAGAAAAGACCAAAAAAAAAAAAGAAAAAAAAGAACAAAAAAAAGAATAAAAAGCCCTTCATAGCTACTCCCATGGCTATTGTGGTATTGTATTAGGAACAAAAAAGTGTGAATAAATATTGAATATCTAAGCTAGCTAGGTGGTATAAAAGTACTATATCCAAACAAAATCTCATTTGCATCTTTTTTAAAAAGACCAAAGATCACATGAAAGATGCAAAGTTGGTAATGGCAACAGAGGATAGTGTGATGACACACACCTGATCATCATGGTGGGCAAAGAGCCTAGTGGTGCAATGCCCTATATTAGTGATTCTTGCTGTTGGAGATACCAATGCCTTAATAAGGCAACAAAAAAAGAAAAATAAAATAAAACTTATGGATTGATGGGTCATCAGAATAATTGAATGACTATTTGAAAAGTCTTATAACAAAACTACTAACATTATTATCATACAGGGACAATGATATTGACGTTCTATCCATCTATACAGGGATATGCACCATTTTTCATCTTACTATGTAAATTGATGGATGCATTATTGTATGCTTTCAATCAACTTATGGTAAGTTTTGGACACATATGTTGAGCAGAAGGAAAAAATGTGGGTGGGGTGGTTTAGAAGTAGCAGTTCACTCTTGCGAGTCCAGACACATTCTATTAAATTCTTTTCAGCATTTTTGTTATCAAACGGTTGAAACAAGACTGATTTATGTGTTTTTATTTGGTCCACAATATGTGGATTTTGAGTTTTATAGCCTATTTTTTTTTTAAAACAGAGTAAAGTTGATCCTTTTATAACCCATAGACTAAAATTTGAACCTTTCATTTTTATAGGATTCGAAGTTGTCAGCTCACAGTGTTCCAGCTAGAACAAAAATGGAATCAAAAGGCTAAACCCTTAGCACAAATTCTGAGACCAAAAAAAAAAAAAAGCCAAAAACAAGTTTCCCATACGTTTTGGTTTATATTATCTTCTCAGACCGGACACAGATTATTGCTGTTTTCCAAATAAGAACTATCATAGGGCCTACATCTCATAAAGTCAAGACACTTATCTAACATTGTTTTCAAGTTTTCAACAATATCCACGTGATGAAAGCATTTCCAATCCTTAAAACTAAATTTTTTTTTATCCCATTTGAATGGTAATCATTAAAAGCCTCGAGTTGCTGAAGCTAATCATCAGAGCTACCTTTTCTTTTAGTACACAAGGGTGATGTTTTGTTAGGTGACTATTGACTAGTACAAGCTCCACATATAGAATAACAAAAGAGGCCATTATCTTATATATTAAAAAAGAGCACACTTATTTGATAATATATACTTCCGATTGAAAAATATGACCAAGTGTTATATTGGACCACGCAAAATGTATTTCTAGTCCAGTCCAATTACATAGGGTCTTCGTGTCCTTGTTAAGAGGGTAAGAACATACCACCGAAGATTGTCCTCTAGTAGTTAGGATGTCTTGGTTAGGCTTCGATGTTCTGTTCATTCAGTTTCGAATTCTATAGCCTCCTTTGAAGCCCCCGCTTTCGCTTTGGTCATTGATGTATTGAGATGGTGAGTGCGAGTTACAATAACCCTACGTTAACAATTTAAAAGACCTTATATAAGGTCTTGACTGTTCTTCTAATGACTCCAGTAGTTTTAAGATTGCAGCTATAATCGATGGAATATGGACCACCTGATCTCTTTTTAAGTAAGGAAAAAAAAAAAAAGAAGGGAAAGCACAATAATAATAATAATAATAATAATAAAAAAGTCCAAAATTAGTGGCCTCTTTTGTGTGCTGAAGCCAAAGCCAGCTCTTTTTTTTTTTTTTTTCCCTTGGGCATAACCTTGCAACTTCTTTGTTCTTTCCACGGGTTCAAAGTATGCATGGTCTCTTTTCTTTTCTTTTCTTTTCTTTTATGTTTTTATTATTTTATAATTTTGTTTTATTTTATGTTTTATTCTATTCCTCGCTGCATATAATGTACTAATGGTTAAACTCACACCATCTTTTGATGTCTCGGTAGGAGTGGCATTTGTACTTTCACCTTCTGTAAGGACGCCCCAGCGTGAACAGGGAAGCTTATTACAAAAGCTGCAACCCAGTAAGTTTGTCAATTACGAGTTTTGGCCGGTTTGTCTTTGGCAAACCAGAAATTACTCATCGTTTCCTCATCATTTCTAATGAGCTTGTTAAACAACTTGTAAGCACGTTTTTGAATAACCCTTTTCTCTATAATCACTAATTAGCAACTTACATAAAATCTCTCTTTGTTGAACTAGTCTGAGGCTGCTGATCTTTTCAGAGTCACCTAATTGTCACAAGAGCCATGGCCATGGTTTGCCTGCCTCCAATATTGTATATTTACATGCATGCCCATGGCAACAATCTGCATGTTCTGCTTTTTTGGCTCAAAACACGGCCATGATTGCCTGCAGGTCGGGCGTGCTGCCGGTGCCTTGACCTTCAACTTCGGTGTTAAAAAGAAAGGGAAAAGAATAAATTGCATTATATTATTAATCATATATATCACACCAACCAGCCACATAAAGCTAATATGTCGTTGAAAAGATACCAGGCCACTATTTTTTTTTTTCGCATGCCCGCATGCTAATTAATGTCCGCGCATATTAGCCATAGCTATTTATGTTGAGAAACAAAGCGGTTCAACCCACCCCATATAGAGCTAATAAATACTTACAGTTTATAGCTTTCAAAATTGTCTCAAACACTTCTCATACATATTCAATTTGAGATCTATTGTCTATCAAATCAATGAACTCAATACAATGCCAAGGTGGTGTTGACATATATTCCTTGTAAGTTTAAACGACAGATGAGCAGATTAATGACCACTAATTTCTAGTAACTATATACATTGTTGTGAAGTAGCTAGAGTGATAATGCTTCTAAGGTGATAGTAGTGTTAGCTGGAGAAAATACGTAAGATCAATAGAGTGTTTGGAAGAGTTGGGTAGAACTAATGGTTTTAATCATTTTTTTTTAAATGGGAAAATATTTCATTAATAAGAATATATCAGTATATAAGACCCTGAATTACAGGGGGTGGTACCTTCAATTTCGACTGACTTTATCAATAAAATCTAGTAAAGCATGAGGAGAAAAACTTATACCGAGACCCGACGACGGGAAGCTTCCTTGGTACACTGATGATAAAGCACATGTAAGGCTATTTTAACAATATCTCTGTAATCGATGTAGAACTCAGTTCAATTGAGAGCACATAACATGTAGCACAGAGGCCACTAAACGCTCCGCATAGACTAATTTCTAGAGGAACACAACTAAACCTGGAAGGTAAAGAGACTATCTTCATTATTATATCAAAATCCATAAACAAGCTTAACCTAAGCAGGTGCAAAGATTGGTGGGAGGAAACAACCAGAAACAATGACAGAATAACCGCCTTTATTACAAACCAAAGGAAGAAAAACAATAAAAACCCACACAAACTACAATCGTTAAATCCTAGGTGGTAGAGCTCTTGAATACCAAAAGAGGTTGGACAAGATCTACAACAAACAAGCGGTGAGATAGTAGCATACACGTCACCTTTGCTCCGGCGATCTCCTTCCGTCAGCAACATGAAGTCCATCATTGAATAGATTGTCTGACGTAGAGTATGTGGATGTATTTAGGGGGTCGGCTGGTTGACGACGCGTTGCCAGCAGCCGGCAAACTATTCAATTTTCTTCGCTCTCTCTCTCTCGCTGCTTTTCACTCTCTCACTCCTAAAGATCCATATATTTTTGAATAATTTTTAGATCAAAACACTATACATGTTTTTTGTTTTATATAATAATTGCTGATAGTTTTACATTGTAAACAATTTAGACCGATTCGTTCTAATTGTTGTGCCGAGCACCCTATAAGACATCGGGTGAACTTAATTATATCCTTGGCCGAATTCGTAATATCAGGAGGGGCAGTTGAGGAGACAAGGGGAGATGGGTTTGTGTTGGTCCCTCAATACCAAAAAGTTTTTTTGAGTAATAGAAAAATCTAGTCTTGAGAGATTCTGTTGTCCGATCTTTTAAGGGTAAAATGATCAATAAAATTCTCTCTCTTTCACCATCACCTTGGCATGTGATTCGGTGGATTCTTATTTTGGTTGGCTGAATCACACACCCATATATTCATATATACTAACCATAATAAACGAACATGACCCATATTGTCCAGCTTTTGAAAAACCTTAAACTAAAACCCGAGAATTGCAACACACACAATGATAAATAACCTAGACCTGTACTGTTCAGAAACAACTACATGTTTGTGTTTTGAGAGAGAGAGAGAGAGAGCGACATGAATCAACATGTTGATCGTTTGTCAAGATTTTTCACTGACTACAATGATGACAGACTTTTTATCAAATTTCACGATATGGGTACGTTTGTGATCCGACTGCCTTATTGCAAAGTTTGTGCATATACATACATACATACATACTATATATATATATACATATACACTTTAGACTTTAGTGCGTGATATAGGCGCCATTTGCGGTCGTTGTTTTATTTATTTATTTTACCATCTTGTTTGGGAACGGCCAAAAAGGCCCAATAGACTTGTAGGACATTGCATTGGATTCTCTGAAGAGGACAAAAGTTGAAACCAACAGATCAAACTATTTCGCCACACTTTAACGTTTCTTCTTGTTTTGTTTGGTCATCAAAGATTCAAAGCAACCGTTCATATTCATTCAAATTGGTTAGGCCACCAACTGCAGATAACTAATTGGTCTCGCAGTGAACTTTCTTTTTGTTTGCATAAAATTCTAACTTTAGCCGCTACAATATCTGATCAACATGTTCTATAACATGCCTTGATTCAAGACAAAACAGTGTCCTGTACAAATAGGGGTGATATGTATATATTATATATATTGTGTGCGTATATATATCATCGCCGCAAAATGTTTGCCCTACTACATTCTGCTCTCATCATCGTCATAAGCCGGTGCCTATAATTCACCCACATAGAAACAGAGCTAGCCCACAATACTCTCAATATTGAACAGTTACAAAGTTCTCAGTTTCTTCACGCATGTTTTTGTTTTTGCTTTTGTTTTTGTTTTTGTCATTTCGTGAGTCTAGTCGGCCAGTCCAAAACCAAGGGAGGCGCTTGTTGACTTACTGACCGGTTTGTTCCTTGCCATGTGGCACGTGGCTGTTCGTGGTGGTGACCATATGAAAAAGGTTGTTGATTTGGAAAAATTATTTGAAAAATCTTTTTCCTCTCACTGCTTATAATCTTACTATTTATAAAATTATAGAGTCTAGTTATTTTATTAATAATAAAGTTATAACTTCATGGATTTAAATAGAATTGTTTAAATCATTTTTATTCTATAATTAAAACTCAACTATTTATAAAACTGTAAATTCTAATATAATATGTAGTGTTTTTTTAAACTAAATTTTACTTGTTAATAATAAAGTTATAATCTGATAGGAGTAAATATGATAAATAAGATTGCTTTTTTATTTGAGTGGATTTTGGTAAGAGGACCATGGATTCTTGGGCAATTTGTTAGCAACGTTGGGTTTAGACTTGTATAGCTGCGGTTGTGTGGGTTAAAACCAAGTTTGTGCTGCAGAAGGCCCAATGTATATATGAGCGTATTCTAAATTAAGCTTTATACTTTATAGTTCAGCGTGGCTGCGTGGGTTTATGAAATATAAAGACATTTCATAATATATCTCCATTAAGAAAATATGGTTTATAAATAAGATATTCGACAGAAAAGTTTCAATTCTTTAGTTCTAATTTTTTTAGAGTGTAAAACTCTTCCAAGCTATAGTGTTAGAGTTTAAGCTATGATTTTCAACTCTTATCTCAAACAGTCTAAAAAAAAGTCCTGACTTTAAAATTTAAACTACACATTATAACATATGAGAGTTTTTATTTGTAGTTTGAACTCTAGCGTTCAAACCACTTTCTCAAATACTCTAAATATGAGCTTTTTGGCACTGTTTAGAGATAAATAGGGTGTTTGGTAAAAAGTGGTCCAGACCACTATCTCAGTTATAAACAGTGTAAAGCTTTTACATGCTATAGTAATTTTTTTAGAGTGTAAAACTCCATTAAGAAAATATGGTTTATAAATAAGATATTCGAGAGAAAAGTTTCAATTCTTTAGTTCTAATTTTTTTAGAGTGTAAAACTCTTCCAAGCTATAGTGTTAGAGTTTAAGCTATGATTTTCAACTCTTATCTCAAACAGTCTAAAAAAAAGTCCTGACTTTAAAATTTAAACCATACATTATAACATATGAGAGTTTTTATTTGTAGTTTGAACTCTAACGTTCAAACCACTTTCTCAAATACTCTAAATATGAGCTTTTTGGCACTGTTTAGAGATAAATAGGGTGTTTGGTAAAAAGTGGTCCAGACCACTATCTCAGTTATAAACAGTGTAAAGCTTTTACATGCTATAGTAACAATAAAAAAAATTGTTACAGAGTAAAACTCTCTCATGTTATAACAAAACAGTTCTAATCAATAGTTTTAACTACCCTATCAAACATTATAGAAGTTTTGACAATACGTGTTGGATCTTCATTTCCTCCACGGTATTACTGCATGAGGTTGATAGGGATGAGAAAAGGGCAACATAAGCTTTTTTTTTTTTTTTAGTACCTTTGGCACGGAATAGTTTCATGCTTTTATTTTCCCCTCTTTTCGTCGGAATAGTTTCATGCATTTACCAGTGACAACTGCAGATTGTGGAATGAACACTACTTACCCGTCTGCTAGCATGTTTGTAAAGTGTAGTTAGAATCATGGTTATAATTTAAAATACTGTAGCATATAAAAGCTTTAAACTGTATCAACTTTTTATTTTTACTGTACCATATAAGAGCTTGATATTATTTGATAACCACAATAATCATTTTAACTACAATTACCAAACACCTTGCATTTAAAGATGACAAGAAGAATTTCAAAATTGACACCATTTAATTACTTTATACATCTTAATAGGGTGTTTGGCTCTCAATTAGAATCAATTGGTTTTAATCAACAAACAGCGTAAAGTTTTTGCACGCTGCTTTAAAAAAAACAAAAAGTTGCCAACTATAAAGCTCTTACATACTACAATGTTTTTAACTAAAATTAGTTCTAATTACACTTTCGAAACACCCTATAATTAATACAATTTTGCGTAAAAATTCCTAATTACTTGTACGGATCTTTGTAAAAGTTTCATTGTGATATTTGAATATTAAAACGCCTGTAAGTGTAACTCATAAAGTTTTCAATAGAGTATTTTCGGAAGTTTTTATTTGAATTGAGCAACAAAAAAAAAAAAAAAAAAAAAAAAA
>CAMOHE010039956.1:0-15052 GCA_946598075.1 Artocarpus hirsutus | reverse complement strand
GATAGATCTCAGAGGCTTATTGGCCTAAGTTAGAGTACATACATTGACAAGGTATTGAATAGGTTTAGTATGCAAGATTCCAAGAGGGGATTCTTGCCCATGTCACATGGAATTAGTCTTAGCAAGACTTAGTGTCCAATGACACAGATGAGCGAGACCACATGAATAAGATTCCATATGCTTCTGTAATTGGATCTATCATGTATGCAATGTTATGTACTCGACCTGATGTCTCATATGCCTTAAGCATAACCAGCAGATACCAATCAGATCTAGGTGAAAGTCACTGGACAACAGTCAAGAATATCCTTAAATATTTGAGAAGAACTAAGGATGCATTCTTACTGTATGGAGGAAAGGAAGATGAGCTTGTTGTAAGTGGTTACATAGATGCCAGCTTCCAGTCCGACAAGGATGACTTTTGATCATAGTCAGGTTATGTGTTCTATTTGAATGGTGGTGCAGTGAGCTGGAGAAGTTCAAAGCAAGACACCGTTGATGATTCTACAACAGAAGTTGAGTATATAGCCGCCTTAGAAGCAGCTAAGGAAGCAGTTTGGATCAAAAAGTTTATTACTGGATTGGGTGTTGTTCCTAGTATATCAGATCTAGTAGACTTGTATTGTGATAATAATGGGGCCATAGCACAAGCTAAGGAACCTAGATCACATCAGCGATCCAAATACAAACTCAGACGTTATCATTTCATTCGAGAAATCATTGAGAGAGGCAACGTGAAGATATGCAGAGTACCTACAAATGACAATGTTGCTGATCCACTCACTAAGGCTCTTCCACAGCCTAAGCATGAGAGTCATACTAGGTCAATGGGTATTAGAAACAATATTGATTGGGCCTAGTGCAAGTGGGAGATTATTAGTAATGTGCCCTAAGCCAATTATGTAATGGCCACAAATTGATTTTATTACATTTGCATTTTATTAATAAAGAGGCATTTTCATTATTGTTTTTTATTCTAATTCTATGAATAGTTAATTCTACCTAAGGTCATCAAGTATGTGACTTCTTAGGTAAAAATTGAATTATATTCTAAATTATCCCTAGTCGGTCAT
The DNA here is from genome assembly GCA_946598075.1 of Artocarpus hirsutus. NCBI lineage: Eukaryota > Viridiplantae > Streptophyta > Magnoliopsida > Rosales > Moraceae > Artocarpus > Artocarpus hirsutus. Next base: position 13,979 of record CAMOHE010039956.1, on the reverse strand, counting down.
TATTATTGGGATAATAACGAATGAAGACTAGTATAAAGTTTGACTGATGATTATGTTTTACTAATCATGTGTATGAGATACTAAGTCAACTCATAGATACATATTTGAGAAATGATGTATTGGATTGACCCGCTATGAGAATACTGCATGGATAATTGTCATAAGTGATTCTCATTACAAAAGTATTATCCTAGTCCTCTGACCTAAAATCACCATGGTTTCCTACATGACAAGTTCTATATTGTTGTTAGATATAGAGTGAATCATGTGAGGAATATGAGTGATTAAGAAGGAATTTGTCTCTCATTTATTATAAGAAAGATATCTATAGGCCCCTCGATAAGTTAGACTGATGAAAAATGTATATCCATACTAGAATGAATTGATAAAGGTTATCAATATCAGTGTACTTAAGATCAAGAAATAATATGATTAAATAGTATAAGGATGACATAAACCATGTCTTATGTTTAATCAAGGTATCTAGTGACAAAAGGACTTTAATACTTATTGTGGATTAGGTTATGTCGGATTATTGACATTCGCATAACTTGGGTAATCAAAATGTCTTGCTAGATGCCACTTATGATTTATGGGCTAGAAACAGAATTTCAAGCCCACTACCAATGTTATGTGAACCTACAGGACACTTAGAACAGACCGAGAACGAATTTTGGGTTAACTGTGTCTAGGTTCGATGAACCTGATAATGTCCAGATTCGATGTACTAGATATGTCTAGATTCATTGAATTTGACATTATCTAGATTATCTGAATCATATTCGAATTACTGACATTATCCAATTACTGACATTATCTAGATTATCTGAATCATATTCGAATTACTGATGTTATCTAGATTATCTGAATCATATTCGAATTACTGAGATTATCTAGATTTTTTGAATCATATTTGAATTACAGACATTATCTAGATTTTTTGAATCATATTTGAATTACAGTTTACCCTAGTTAAAATCTGACTCTATCTCGAAGTCAATATATATATATATCTGTTTTAGGGTGTCTAGTTAAATTAGGAAGAGAAAAGGTGTTCTCTCATTTGAAAAAGAAAAAAGACATTAAAACCCTAAAAATTAAAGAGAGTCATTTAACGTGAAAAGAGGGTGCTAGCGCACCAATTCATTTTTGAGAGAGTCTGTTCATGTGGATACCTGTAGAGGACGTTGCTCTGAGTAACAATATCTAAATCCAATTCGAACACTAAAAGCTCAAGTTAGGGTGTCACTAGAGTGAACCCACTCTCTCCTTTCCAGAATCTTGCCCGTTTTATCATCCTGGTAAGATTCCATGACTTTCTTATCAATCTAATCGAGTTGCATGGATCCTACTAGGGTTTTGTAGGAATTAATTTTTAATTTTTTGCTTCGTATTCTAATCATAAAATCCAATAAAATCCAACAGATATTATCATACTTTTATAGAAAATATAATATTTAAGGGTAAATTCATTAATTTAACCCAATTAAATGTTAGATTTTATTAATAAATTTTCTTTGGTCATTACAACCAACCTCCCTTAAGAATTTTCGTCCTCGAAAATCAAAACAATTCGGGATAAACTTTCCTCATTTCATCCTGTCGTTCCCAGGTTGCTTCCTCCACTTGTTGGTTGTGCCACAAGGCTTTGACGATAGGTATCTTTTTGTTTCTTAGTTCCTTTTCTTCTCGAGCCAGAATCCAGACTGGTTTTTCTTCATAGGATAGATTCTCCTATACATCAATTTCTTCAGACTACAGAACATGTGAGGGATTAGGTACCTACTTCTTTAGCATAGATACATGAAACACGTTATGTGTCGATGCCATTTTAGGAGGTAAAACTAATTTGTAAGCCACACTACCTACCCTTTCCAAAATTTCAAATGGTCCAATATACCTTGGGCCGAGTTTTCCTTTCTTCCCAAATCTTACTACCCATTTCATTGGCGTTACCTTCAAGAAGACCAAATCCCCTACTTGGAACTCTAGGGGTCTTTATTGCCGATTAGCATAATTTTTCTAATGACTAAAAGTAGTTTCCATCCGTTGATGGATTAGTTTTACATCTTCCATCGTCCTTTGCATGAAATCCGTAGTCGATAACACTTTTTCTCTAGTTTCATACCAATGCAGAGGCGATCTACATCTTCTCTCGTAGAGAGCTTCGTATGGAGCCATTCCTATAGAGGTTTGATAGTTGTTATTGAAAGAAAATTCAATCACTGGAAGCTTTTTATCCCATCCTCCCTTGAAATCTAACACACAAGCACTCAGCATATCCTCTAGAGTTTGAATGATCCTTTTAGACTGACCATCCGTTTGAGGGTGGAAAGTTGTATTAAAGGTCAGCTTCGTTCCCATTGCTTGGTGAACACTCCTCCAAAACTTGAAAGTGAACTGGCCATCACGATCAGAAATAATGGATTTTGGAACTCCATGGTATCCAACTATCTGGGCAACGTACAGTTCATCTAATCGTTCTACAAAGCTGCTAAGCTTAATGGGTAAAAAGTGTGCCAATTTGGTCAATCTGTCCACAATTACACATATAACATCGTGCCCTCCCATAGTTTTGGGTAGCCTAGTCACTAGATCCATAGTTATCTGGTCCCATTTCGATTTCAAAATTTCAATCTTCTATAGTTAGCCTACCAGTCGTTGATGTTCAGCCTTCACTTTTTAACACGTGAGACATTTACTGGCGAGCTGTGCAACATCATTCTTCATTCTATGCCACCAATAATGCTCTTTCAAATCTTTGTACATTTTGGTAGCTCCTGGATGAGCAACATACGGTGCCTCATGAGCTTCCTCCAATATCTGCCTCTTTAACTCTTCATTATTGGTAACGCATTGTAACGACTTGGGAAATTCAATGATAAAATCTAATATTTAATTAGGTTTAATTAATGAATTTACTCTTAAAAATTGTGTTTTCTGTAAAAAATTATGATAATGTACAAATAAGTAGTATCAATAGGAAATTCTATTGCTAACTTGATATAATGTTGGATATTGTCAATACAAATTTTATGAGAGAAAATACATAAAAATTTGTAAATATTTTACATCACAATTAATTGTAGAATTGTGATATAAATGGATGGGTAATTAAGGTATAAATAAGATAGAGTGTCTACCCAAACCCTAAACTAGTGTAAAAAGAGGTCCGATGCGGTATAGGTATACTGTTAAGTGGAAACACGGATATAGAAAATGTTATGTTTGGCCTCCAAAAATAAATCAAAAGCAAGTAAAATATTTTATACACTCTAAGAATATGTTTTTGCACTAATTTTACGATAGCAGTATAAGAAAAATACTGTATGATGAAAAATTATACAGTGTAAATTTTTGGGACCCACTAAGTGAACACCCATTAAAATTTCATTGGACCACCATGCCATGAAAGGTGGCCCAATCACACTAAGCCACCTTAGGTAGCCCACCTGATTACTTGGTGAGTCACCAAGTAAGATAAGTATGAATTAAATGTAAAACAAGCCAAAAATTTCTAATTTTATTCTTCCTCACCCACGGCAGCCAATGAATCTTCCTTTCAAATAAAATTGGCCCCAATTGAATTCAAGAAGCAAAGTTCAAAGGATTTCATCAAGTTTGAAGTAAAAACCTAAACTTTTTTTTTTAAGTTTTCCTAGGGTTTTTCTTGAATTAAGTGGGAAATTTGATTCAAGGTATTTTGTATAAAAAATGCCTACGAAAAAGTTCAAATGAGCCCTTGGAAAGACTAGAAGCACAAATTTTTCATTTGGGTAAGTTTAAATTCCTTAAACTTAAAGTTTATGTGGTTTTTTTTTATTTTTTTATTTTAAGTTATTTTGAAACATGTTGTATAAAAGCTGAAACATAGTTAAGTAAGACAAAACCTCTCTCGAGAGTATTTGGCAAACAATATTGTAAAAGAAAGTGTGTTTATGTAAATATATGTATATGGGCATTTTAAGGATTTCTAAAATTTGCATGGATAATATATATTAAAATATATATATATTCCTAAGTTTTACATCTATACGTAAGTAAGAAAAAGATTTATCACAGCCTGAGAAAGGCGGGTTATGACAGTTAGTATCAGAGCAAAAATGCTGCCACCCTACTGCACATTGCCGTATGCTCCACTATCATAGCTCAAGTAAGATAGTTCAATTTTTAACATAGGAATATTGAATTATGACTCTATGTGAGATCGTGATGTTAATTAAAGTAATAAATATAGCACATGGCAGAGCCGCATAATAACCATGACGTGGAGGCAGACCAAAGAGCGAGTATTACATTCTGAGAGATGATACCTCTGCGCCACTTTGGCAATTGACAACCAATGGCCTTGACGAAGTGGTTCCATGAGATGGAAGTGATTTTTGAGACTTGTCACACCCCACCACATCTATAGGTTCCATTAGCTTTGGGGCGGTTGGCAAGGGAACACTAGAATAGTGGATAGGGCTCGGACCAGAAGAGCGGCAACATAATTGGGAAGACTATAAAGCATAGATCTGAGAAGCATTCGCTCCATTGCCACCCACCAACCCCATACTAGTTCAGGTTAATCCTCATATGTGGGTGAATTGGTGCCATCGACTCTACGTACGTATAGAACCAATGGGTAGGTATGTAGGTGAGTCGGTAACACATTATCTAATGAGATTCTGCCAAACCATGATGCCGTTGATCCCACCAAAAATAGCATCGCGACGAATCTGTGACCTTATATGGAGAGACCTTCCCAAAGTAGTCTAGCATTTGATGCAGTACCCAAGAGATTTCCTTAGCCTCAATGAGTAAAACGTAGTCGTCCCTTTAGAGGATCCCCTAGTAGAAATGGAAGATGATTATGAAGATGAGGATGGTGATGATGATGATGATGATGATGATGATGATGATGATGATGATGATGAGCCTGAATTTATTCCAGTACCTCCTGAACTAATTATTGCCAGAGATGATGAGTCTACTGATTCTAGCGAAAAGGAGGAGAAGGACCCTAAGGAGGATCCCAAAAATAGCAATATGTTAGGAATAGAGTCAGATTAGAAGGAAAATGGACCTATGAAGACTTTTATGTATTAAGATGTATGTAGATGTGTGATTAGTATAGTTTTAGCCTAATTGCTCTTGTATAAGAGTGAACATCCGACAAGTGGTATCCTTCATGGTGGTAAGGTATATGTAGCCAAAAGAGATAACTACTCTCGGGAATAATATGAACAATTTATGTAAAAAAGGAAAGTAAGTATGTATGTTAGTCATATATGTAATGTTTTGGGAATGAAGAATGTAAAAGAAAAAGAAAGAAGTTAAGGAAATGAAATGTATGAAATGAGATATTAAGTTTATGGTATTGTTCATGTTTACATGTATTTATATTATATAAAAAAAAATTTAATACTACTATTAAGTTAACAGCATATACTGATGTAATAACAAAATTATACGATAGGCCTATAAACAAACTTTATTATCGATGGCTGATGCACATGTAGGACTTGCGAACTCGGACTTGATGGCCATGATCACGGAATTACAACAAAAACTTTGGGCTCAGGACTTAGAAATGGAAGAATTAAGAGAGCAACTAGCTAACCAAAATCCCGTACCACTGGCACATACGAATTCTCCACCTCCAATACCACCTCCTCAGCAAGCAGAACCAGCTGCTCCAGTAGTATCTGCTATTGTTTTTATGAAAGATTTTGATGAACGAAGGCCCCAAAATTTGATGGATCTACGGACCCATTGGAAGACGATGATTGGCTTACCGGCATAGAGAGAGTTTTGAAATTTATTGGACTCAGTGATCACAAGAAAGTTTTATGTGCCTCATTTTCTCTCACTAAGGATGCCAGGAGATAGTGGGAGTCAGTTGAACGTAGAAGGAATGTATACGAAATGAACTGGCTAGATTTCGTGGAAGAATTTGGAAGGGCCTATTTTAATGTGGAGACAATGGTAGCACAGCAAGAAGAATTTAAACAACTTTTGACAAGGCAATATGTCGTGGCCAGCGCCGTGAAGAGATTCAAGCAATTAGCATGTCTTTGCCCTGAACTAGTATCTACTAAATGAGAGTAGATAAGAAGACTGATGCAGATGTTCCTAACTGACATTGCCCTTATAGTTGATAGTGGGGGGCATGCCCTTATAGCTGATAGTGGGGGGCATGATCCTAAAGATGTAGAGGATTGCATCGAATGGGCTACTAGAGCTGAGTTTAGAATTGCTTGTGATAAAGAGAAGAGAACAAGAATTTTTAGAGCTCAAAAGAAGGAAAAAGCTTTAGCCAAATAGAGTCAAGCTTTGCACACAAAAGCACAAGGAAGAATTCTAAGTTAGGGGCAGTCATAGAGTCACCCAATCGGACGTAATCGCAACACCAATAATAAGAGGAAATGGAAAGTGAATAATACAAAGAATCAGAAAGGATAACCTCAAAAGAGGATCAATGATGGAGGGAATAACAAACCTCTTTGCTGTCAATAAGGGAAGAGGCATGTAGGAGAGTGCAAAGCTGGCACTAACAAGTGTTTAATCTGTGGCAAAGAAGGACACTATATCAGAAATTGTTTTTTCAATCCTCAGAATCAGGATAATCAAAGTCAGCAAAGGCCCTAGGGAACCCAACTTCATGTGGTCCAAGTGTAGATTGAAGGCCCTAGCATCAGTTAGGGACATCTGGAGGCTCCAGAACCTAGTGGACGGATTTATGCCTACACAAAGGAAGAGGATGATGCTGGAACTTCAACAATTGTGACAGGTCAATTTTCTGTTGCCAATACTGATGCCTATGTTTTATTTGATTTTGGAGCAACGTATTCATTCGCATCACTTAAGTTTGCTAAATGGGTAGGAAATGAAGGGGATAGGATAGAACAAACTTTTAGAACTACACTTCGCTCTGAGGAGGTATTGAGTTCTAATTATTGGTTGCGTCACATACCCATCATCATTTGTGGAAGGGAATCCTATATCGATCTAATAATAATTGATATAAAAGATTATGACATTATCTTGGGAATGGATTTCTTGGAAAAATACACTGCCAAGATTAACTGCCGACATCACAAGGTTACATTTCGACCTTCCAGAAGTGAGAAGTTCATGTATTCGAGGAAGATTCCTAAGGCTTCAAAGGCATTAATTTTGACGTTGAAAGCAAGGAGGATGTTGGAGAGTGGATGCACCAGTTATCTGGTGAATTTAGTAAATAAAGATCAGGAAGCTCAGTTAGGACCAAAGAATGTTCCTATAGTAAAAGAATTCATTGACGTGTTTTCAGGCGAGTTACCGAGGTTACCACTAGAGTAGGAGATTTCGTTCAAGATTGAATTGGCACCGGGTGTAGCCCTGATTTTGAAGGCACCTTATCGTATGGCTCTAGGGGAACTTAGAGAGCTTCAGGTGCAATTGTAAGAATTGCTAGACAAAGGGTTTATCCAACCGAGTCATTCTCCATGGGGTGCGCCCGTTTTATTCATCAAGAAGAAAGTTGGAACATTACGGATGTGTATTGATTACCGGGAACTGAACAAGGTCATGATTAAAAAAAAGTATACACTTTCAAGGATTGACGACTTATCTGATCAATTGAAGGGAACATCCATATTTTCAAAGATTGACTTACGATCTGAATACCATCAACTTTGAGTTAAGGAAGAGGACATGCCAAAGACAGTGTTCCAAACACGTTACGGACATTATGAATTTTGTGTTATGCTATTCAAATTGACTAATGCCCCAGCAGCCTTTATGGATCTTATGAATCAGATTTTCAAGGATTACCTCGATAAATTTGTTATCATTTTCATCGACGACATCCTCATTTATTCAAGAACACCAGAGGAGCATGAGAAACACTTGAGGATTGCACTACAATTGTTAACAAAGCATCAGTTATATGCCAAGTTCTCAAAATGTGAATTTTGGTTGGAAAAAGTCCATTTTCTAGGACATGTGGTGTCACGAGATGGAGTATCTATTGATCCTTCCAAAGATGAAGCAGCAAATAAGTGGCCTACACCAAAAAGTGTTACCAAAATCAAGAGTTTCCTAGGTTTAGTGGGCTATTATGGATGTTTTGTGGAAAGATTTTCTAAACTTGCAGCACCGCTTACGGCTCTTCCACAGAAAGCAGCAAAGTACGAATGGACTCAGAAGTACGAAGAAAGTTTTCAAGAGTTAAAAAGCCGACTCACAAGTGCACCGGTATTGACCATACCTAATCCGAACCTAGGAAATTTTGAGATCTATAGCAGTGCATCAAAAAGGAGCTTAGGAGCCATACTTATGCAAAATGGAAAAATGATTGCATATGCGTCTTGGCAACTAAAGGATCATGAAAGGAACTATCCTACGCATGACTTAAAATTAGCGGCAGTTGTATTTGCACTGAAGATTTGGAGCCACTACTTGTATGGAGCTAAATGCACGATTTATACCGACCATTAGAGTTTGAAGTATACTTTCACATAGAAAGAGCTTAATATGAGACAATTAAGTTGGCTCAAGCTAGTTAAGGACTATGACTGTGAAATTTTGTATCACCTTGGAAAGGCTAACCGAGTAGCTGACGCACTTAGTCGTAAAACAACAACGTCCTCACTTACAATGATGCAGCTGATACCAAAATCTCTCCAAAGAGATTTGATAGAACTAGGAATAGAGATAATCACAAAAGGACTAGCCAATCTATCATTCCGACCAGATATCTTGGAAAGTTTGAAAGAGCAACAAGAAGCAGATCCTTCACTACTCAAATATAAGAATGGGGTCCTTGAGAACAAAGAAGCAGAGTTTAGCATCCTAGAAGATGGCATTCTCCTCTATAAAAGCATATTATGCATTCCTAATAATGAAGAGTTGAAGAGATAGATTTTGGAGGAGGCTTATGAGGCACCGTAAGCTACTCATCCAGGAGCTACCAAAAAGTACCAAGATTTGAAAAAGTGCTATTGGTGGCATGGAATGAAGAACGATGTTGCACGATTCGTCAGCAAATGTCTCACGTGTCAAAAAGTGAAGGCTGAACATCAACGACCGGCAGGCAAATTATAGAAGATTGAAATTCCATAATAGAAATTGGACCAGATAACTATAGATCTGGTGACTAGGCTACCCAAAACTATAGGAGGACACAATGCTATATGGGTGATCATGGATAGATTGACCAAATTAGCACACTTTTTACCCATTAAACTCAGTAGTTCTACGGAATGACTAGTATTTCTGATCGTGATGGCCAGTTCACTTTAAAGTTTTGGAAGAGCGTTCACCATGCAATGGGAACAAAGCTGACCTATAGTACAACTTTTCACCCTCAAACGGATGGTCAGTTTGAAAGGACCATTCAAACTCTGGAGGATATGCTAAGAGCCTGTGTGCTAGATTTCAAGGAAGGATGGGATAAAAAGCTTCCATCGATCGAATTTGCCTACAATAATAGCTATCAAACCTCTATAGGAATGGCTCTATATGAAGCTTTCTATAGAAGAAGATGTAGATCACCATTGCATTGTTATGAAACCAGAGAAAAAGTATTATCAACTACGGATTTTGTCCAAAGGATGACGAACAATGTGAAACTAATCCATCAATGGATGGAAATTGCTTTTAGTCGTCAGAAAAGTTATGCTGATCGACGACGAAGACCCCTAGAGTTCCAGGTAAGGGATTTGGTCTTCTTAAAGGTAACTCCAATGAAAGGAGTAATAAGATTTGGAAAGAAAGAAAAACTCAGCCCAAGGTATATTGGACCATTTGAAATTCTGGAAAGAGTAGGTAGTGTGTCTTATAAGTTAGCTTTACCCCCTAAAATGGCATCGGTACATGACATGTTTCATGTATCATGCCAAAGAAGTATGTACCTGATCCTTTACATGTTTTACAGCCTGAAGAAATTGACTTACAGGGGAATCTATCCTATGAAAAGAAACCAATTTGAATTCTGGCTCAAGAAGAAAAGGAACTAAGAAATTAGAAGATACCTCTCGTCAAAGTTTTGCGGCACAACCAATAAGTAGAGGAGGCAACTTGGGAGCAAAAGGATAAAATGAGGAAAGTATCCTGAATTGTTTTGATTTTCGAGGGTGAAAATTCTTAAGGGGGTAGGTTGTAACAATCAGGAAAATTCATTAATAAAATCTAATATTTAATTAGGCTTAATTAATGAATTTACCCTTAAAAATTATGTTTTCTATAAAAAATTATGATAATGTACAAATAAGCAGTATCAATAGGAAATTCCACCATGAACTTGATGTAATGTTGGATATTGTCAATATAGATTTTGTGAGAGAAAATACTCCGAAATTCGTAAATAATATCCATAAAATAAATTTTATATCACAATTAATTGTGAGATGAATGGATGGGTAATTATGGTATATATAAGATAGAGAGTCTACCCAAACCCTAAGTGTAAAAAGGGGTCCAATACGGTATAGGTATACTGTTAAGTGGAAACACAAATATAAAAAATATTATGTTTGGCCTCCAAAAACAAATCAAAGGCATGTAAAATATTTTATACACTCTAAGAATATGTTTTTGCACTGATTTTACCATGGCAGCATAAAAAAAATACTGTGTGGTGAAAAATTATACAGTGTAAATTTTTAGGGCCCACTAAGTGGACACTCATTAAAATTTCACTAGGCCACAATGCCATGAAAGGTGGCCCAATCACACTAAGCCACCTTAGGTAGCACACTTGATTACTTGGTGAGTCACCAAGTAAGATAAGTATGAATTAAATGTAAAACAAGCCAAAAATCTCTCATTTTCTTCTTCCTCACCCACGGCAGCCATTGAAGCTTCCTTTCAAAAATTTTCTCAAACCCAAATATTTGTAAAATTGGCCCCAATTGAATTCAAGAAGCAAAGTTCAAAGGATTTTATCAAGTTTAAGTTAAAAACCTAAACTTTTTTTTCAAGTTTTCCTAGGGTTTTTCTTGGATTAAGGGGGAAATTTGATTCAAGGTATTTTGTTTGAAAAATTCCTAGGAAAAAGTTTCAAAGGAGCCCTTGGAAAGGCTAGAAGCACAAATTTTTCATTTGGGTAAGTTTTAATTCCTTAAACTTAAAGTTTATGTGGTTTTGTTTTGATTTTTATTATTTCAAAAAGCATGTGGGTATTCAAACAAGATTTTAATTGAATTCCATGGATATATGATTTATGGCATGTTGGTATTATTAAAATTTGTGGTTGAATGTGAAAAGTGTTGGTGTATGCAAAATAGGTTATTTTTGAAACGTTTAATGCTAGTTTTGCAAAAATAGAGATTTGGCATGAACATGGTTTAGAAAAAGGTTGAAACTGCCTTCACAGTTGTGGAAATGCTGGTTTAAAATGGATTTTTACAAAAATGACCCAAGGACTAAATTGCAAGAGAAAGTTTTTTCTCGACAAATTTAAAAAATGACCAAAAACACCCTTGTGCAATGAGAATTTCAAAAAGGTTAAAACACAAAAGTTGTAGATCTCGATGAAACTATTAAATAATGTAGACAATTTGTCAAAAACCGCGATCGTTTGTGAGATATTAATTTTACAAAAATTTGTTAAAATTGAAAAAAATTTAAAAATGGCAAAAATGTTATTTTTCAAAAGTATTTTGGATATGGTACTATGAGCAAAAACGATCCTTGTGAACAATGAAAAATTATGGTTTAAAGAGATTAATTTTAGTCCTAGGGGTAAAATTGTCAAAATTTTCAGTTAAGGGACAAAATTGTAAAGTTTTACTAAAATGGGGCATTAATGTAAAATGAGGAGACCCGACACCCCAGGGTGTTTTTCTAAGACCAATACGCAACTATTTTCATTAAAATAGTAAAATTGAGCTTGAGAAATTTAGTAGGCCCACCGAGGGCAAAATTGTCATTTTTCCACGAGTAACCTAAAATGCTCCAAAACGTTCCAAAAGGGAAAAAGGGATGATTAGAAAGATTTCTACCCTTTGTTAGAAATGATAGGGTGGAGTAAGATAGGAGTAAGAGAGCCCATGATTATCGGAGTTGTATATAGTTATGCAATCTAATCTATCAATTAATGGTCATTTTGTAATGATACATAGATAAAGAAGTAAAATTTGGCTAATAGCGTTGTAGTTAGCAAAACGGGGCCCTAGAAGGCTAGTAAATAGGGAACTGAGGTTAACTTATGCAACAACCCAAACAAAGTAAGTACTCATCCTACCTATAGTATGGAATTGTAGGTATAGAATAGAATATATAAATATTTATACCTGCGTGTATATCAAGGTGTATACCTGCGCGTGTACAATAATTTAAGTACCTCTAAGTGTATTAATGTGTACCTATGAGTTTACAGGATAAGTACCTGTGTGTATATTATGTTATATACCTATGCTTATATTAATGTGTACCTGTGAGTATACAGAATAAGTACTTTTATGTGTTATACAATACAAGCGTATTTATGCTTTATGTATAACATGCGATTATAACTTCATGCATGGTATGATAACCATAATAATTGGATAGGTAAATACATCACTAGAACTAAGGAGAGTGTTGTGCCGACTCCTGACTCAAGAGGAGTTTAAAGTTATGGTATGGTCTCGATGTCACGTAGACCTATGTGCGCAATAGTACGAACACTTGAGCCCTAGCTAAAGATAAGACATGATAATGATAAAGAATGTTCATAAGAAAGCATAACTGGATCTTGCATTTTAGTGAATGTGCATGTGGGCTACATTGGGACTTACTGGGTGTAAGCTCACTTACTATTTCATGTAGTAGGTATTCCCACTAAAAGGTCAGAATAAATTCCTTGATGAGGTGGCGGAAGAATATAAGTAGTGTGCAGAATGGGTATGGTGCTGCCAAAGTTATATTTCCACTGTAATATATTTTAAGTTTTTTTGAAACGTGTGTATAAAAGCTGAAACATAGTTAAGTAAGACAAAACCTCTCTCGAGAGTATTTGACAAACGGTATTGTAAAAGAAAGTGTGTTTATGTAAATATATGTTTATGGCTGCATTTTTAAATTTCTAAAATTTGCATGGATAATATATTTTAAAAAATATATATATATTCCTAAGTTTTACATCTATACGTAAGTAAGAAAAAGGTTTATCATAGCCCGAGAAAGGTAGGTTGTGACATGCATAATCTACCTTTATAACGGAGAATGCCATCTTCCAAGATGCTAAACTTTGCTTCTTTGTTCTCAAGAGCCTCATTCTTATATTTGAGCAATGATGGATCTGCTTCTTGTCGCTCCTTTAGATTCTCCAAGATAACTAGTCGGAATGATAGATTGGCTAATCCTCCTATGATTATCTCTATTCCAACTTCTATCAAGTCTCTTTGGAGAGATTTTGGTATCAGCTGCACAATTGCAAGTGAGGACGTTGTTGTACGACTGAGTGCATCAGCTACACGGTTAGCCTTTCTAGGGTGATATAAAATTTCACAGTCGTACTCCTTGAGTAGCTCGAGCTATCTTCGTTGTTGTTAGACATGTATGCCCTAATGGAGTAAAAATGTAATGAGTTTTTGGAGACATTTTTATCAATAAAGAATTTATTATTTATATACCAAATATTGTCCTCTTTACGTTCATATTTGTTGAATGTATGATAAGCAAACAATAGTCTGAGACTGTCGGTCTAAACCTTTAAGAATTGGGCATATAATGGACAGATTATGCAGAAGACACGATTCTTAAGGTGACGGTCTAAATCATAAGATCCGCAATCGAGGGAATAAAGTTGGGCTCTTTATTCATGTAAAGATTGTTATGTTGTCTATATCCCTATTGGGAGATGGTTTGTCTTGACCATCGGAGGTGGACTCCGTGAATAGAAACATTAGCACGTTGTCATAGTTGACGATGTGTTGGATCAGGACATAAAGTGAATTGATTTGGATTAATAATTCTGTCTTGGCAAATCAATTCACTTTAGACAATCATTTATATTGCATCTTAAT